>CACVCL010028624.1:0-95673 GCA_902729485.2 Mus minutoides
TTGAGTATCATGTGTTTAGTAAATTGTATCTTGGGTAGTCTAGGTTTCTGGGCTAATATCCACATATCAGTGAGTACATGTTATGTGAGTTCTTTTGTGAATGGGTTACTTCACTCAGGATGATGGCCTCCAGATCCATCCATTTGCCTAGGAATTTCATATATTTATTGTTTTTAATAGCTGAGTAGTACTCCAAAATAACTTTTTAAATAACCATTCTCTTAAGAACCAACTGCCTAGATTTTAGATAGATAAGTATGTAGATAGTTGGGTAGATAGATAGATAGGTAGGTAGGTAGGTAGATAGATAGATAGATAGATAGATAGATAGATAGATAGATAGATAGATAGATAGATAGACAAATCCTTGACACTGGACAGATATTAGAGATCTGTCATTAAATTCTCTATATCTTCAGGATGGGATCTCAAATTTATCTTACTTATTGAAAAAAATTTTAGTTAAATTTCATTTTCAGCAGATTCCTTGAAACAATAGCTTTAGAGCATTTCATCATGTTCAGCATATTTCTTTATAGAAAGTTCACGCTCCCCTCTTTACCAGTTCTGGTGCTATTAGACAAGGTATAGTCCCTCTTAAAAAAAAAATCCTTTCTTCAGTAGCTCTATTTGTTAGTGCTGCATACTTCACCTATGTAAAGCATTATAAGTGTCAGCTCAGAGCAAACAGATAATAAGAAACAATACTGGAGAGATGTACCCAGTGGCCCATAGTACATAGTACTCTTATAGAAGACTCAACTTTGATTTCCAGCAAAATCAAAGGAGATTGTGATTTTTGGCAAAGCTCCTGTATTTTTGGCAAATCTCTAGACCCAAGATATCTATATCCTCCTCTGGCTTCATGGGCACCTGCACTTGTGTGTATACATGCACATGTGTGTAAATTAAAAATAAAATCTTATTTGAAAAAAAATAGTACTTTTTATTTGGTTAAAATAATGGCATCACATCTAGTGTGAGTCTTAAGAGTTACTGTTTTATGTGGTGAAGTTGACACGAAAAAAGCAAGTAACACAAAGTCAGTATTCTGCATCATACATATTTTGCTAGTGGTTTCTAAAATTTGCTAATATACTGGTAAAAACAATTGTCAAAATAATCTCATTTTAAAGAAAAAACAAGCCAGGCACTGGTGGTATATGCCTTTAATCCCAGCACTTGGGAAGCAGAGGCAGGCGGATTTCTGAGTTCAAGGCCAGCCTGGTCTACAGAGTGAGCTCCAGGACATCCAGGGCTATACAGAGAAACCTTTTCTCGAAAAACCAAGAAAAAGAAAGGAAAGAAAGAAAGAAAGGAAGGAAGGAAGGAAGGAAGGAAGGAAGGAAGGAAGGAAGGAAGGAAGGAAAAACAATGTACTGAAATGCAATATTATATGTAAGAGATATGTATACTTTTAGTGCATATTAAAATATGTATGTATACACATATACATGTTAAATGCACATATTACTCTGGTCCACACAGTTTCCACCCCAGTCCTGTGAGTGCATTCTCGTAGCTCACTGCTGGTATTCGTCTTTCCTATTGTGACTCAGTTACACGATTAGAAAAATATGAACTGAAGTTCTATCTTGGGATCCTTCATCATAATACTGTCCTTGCCAAAGATCAAAGAAATAAGGTTGCTACCCCTTAGGGCTTTGATTTTTCTGAGTGTTATTTGGCACTCACTTAATGTTTAACTAGCATTTCTGTTTACTTTATAAACCACTTCACGGGTTAGTAAGGCGTGTAGTAATCTGAGATAGACCATCTAATGGAGATATGAATTCAGGATGGGTGTGGTCCTAAGACTCACACAAGAATTATGCTGCTGTCTTTCTTGGCAACCTTCTGGTGTCAACTGTTCTCAGTAACTTAATTAATCAACCACTCAAACTTATGTGTAATGCTCTTGCTCCTGTAATAGATTCCACAGCTTTTTGCCTACTTGCTTTTATTCTTTCATTTTTATATTTTTACTGGTTTAGATTTGTTTATTATTTTTACCTTCATATGTCTGCACCTGGGTGGGCTTAGGTGCACTATGTATGTTCAGGAGCTCTCAAAGGCAGGAGAAGGTGCCAGATCCCCTGGAATTGAAGTTACAGATAGTTATAATTTTCCATGAGGGTTATAGAAACTGGACTCCAGTCCTCCACAAAAGCAGTAAGTTTCTTTAGACACTGAACCATGTCCTCAGCCCTTGTGTTTTCAAACTTGTGTTTGAAAAGCTGTACATTGTATGTTCTTGTCCTGAAAGCAGCAGTAACTTTGATCATACTGATTCCTCCCCAAGCTCTCACAGAAATCCTACTTTAAATCAAAACTGTTTCTTGGGATTAGAATGATAAACTCAGGACCCTCTTATATGTGGATATACGAATACCTCAGAAGTTAATGGGGCTGTGAATCTAGTACATTTCATGGATACAAACTACTAGAGCGTAAGAAAGCATTAGAAGCGGGCAGTGGTAACACATGCCTTTAATCCCAGCACTTGGAGGCAGAGGCAGGTTCTGAGGTCGAGGCCAGCCTGGTCTACAGAGTGAGTTCCAGAACAGCCAGGCTACATAGAGAAACCCTGTCTCAAAACAGAAAGAAAGAAAGAAAGAAAGAAAGAAAGAAAGAAAGAAAGAAAGAAAGAAAGAAAGAAAGAAAGAAAGAAAGGAAGGATGGATTAGAAGACACACGTTAAGAAACAGATACAGTTATTCCTAACAACTTATCAACAATGTTAGGGATTTACAATGGGGGCTCTCTCTGATGAAATGACCATGTTCTAATGCTCAGAAACTTTGCTGCCTCTCTGACCTTTAAGATGTTCAGATTTAAAAAAAAAAATAGTCCATTGTTTACTCCCTCATAAAACTGTAACATATTTCCTAAGACTAGAGAGTGAGGGAGTGAGGGAGTGAACTACTGCAGGATTTTTAGGGGTGTGGAATGGCATAAAGGGAAAAGAGGCACCTTGGGAGTCACTCAAACCTACTGTGAATCCCAACTTGGGCCTTTGTGAGTCTGTAACTTTGACTTTTTACCTATTCTTCCTCACCTCAAGTGACCTCTTTCATGAGACCATGTCTGCATAGTTCCTTAGAACAGTGCGAGAGAGAGAGAGAGAGAGAGAGAGAGAGAGAGAGAGAGAGAGAGAGAGAGAGAGAGAGATTGTTTTCTTTTTCCTATATTTGTTTGTATCTTAAATTGCTGGTTTGGTTTGGTTTTCTACAACAAAACGCCATGACCAAAACACCAAGCTGGGGAGGAAAGGGTTTTTCAGCTTATACTTCTAAGTTGCTGCTCCTCACCAAGGAAGTCAGGACAGGAACTTAGGCAGAGCAGGAACCTGGAGGCAGGAACTGATGCAGAGGCCACAGAGAGGTGCTGACTATTGGATTTCTCCCCCTGCTTTGCTCATCCCAGGGCTACCAGCTCAGAGTTGGCACCACCCACAATGGGCTGGCCCATTCTCCATTGAGTTATGGCTGGATTTCATGGAGGCATTTCCTCAACTAACACTCCTTCCTCTCTGAGGTTTCTAGCTTGTGTTCAGTTGGCAAAAATTTATCCAGTACATTCTCTTTATAAAAACAGGTTCTCACTATGTAGCTGGCCCAGAACTCTGTAGACCAGGATAGCTTTGAACTCACAGAGATCTTCCTGTCTCTGCCTCCTGAGTGCTGGGATTAACGACATGTGCCACTGTGCTCAGCTCATTTTTTTAAAGTATAATTCTTAGCTGAGTTGGGATATGGGAGATAAAAGCAAATAGTCACCAGCAGTGTCCTGGGGTAGAAAAGAAAGACTTCCTAATTTAAGAAGTCAAAGCAAATAATCTCCAAGGCAACTCTCCAGTTGCTTCAAGGCAGTTTATGTGCATTGCTCCTTAGAAGTTCTCAAATAGAAACAAGAGTTCAGTGCCAGGCGTGGCCAGGACACACTGGGGTTAAAGCTCAAAGTGGTGATTTTTAACTGTTGCTATATCCTTAGCCAATGAAAGATCTGTGAGAATAGTTGGGGTAATGGCACAGAGAACTCCAGATGGGTAGGGCTGGGGACCACAGTCACTGGTACATTTTCAATTCTCCCCTTACACTACAATCATTTGTTCATTTCCTAACCTTGAAGATGCTAAAGATACAAATGGCAGATGTTCCCTGGGCATTCCCAAGGCAGTCACCTCTCAGGTTAAAGAAGCCTTCCATTTCAGTCTCTGATGGTAAATCCGTTTATCTCCACTAGATACTCACATGCGTAGCACCTGCTATGGGGAAATCAAGAAAGGGGTGTGTGTGCGTCCATTCCCGGGTGCGGTGACCAAGTCTGAATGCTGCTGTGCTAATCCAGACTACGGTTTTGGAGAGCCCTGCCAGCCTTGCCCCGCTAAAAATTCAGGTAACTGCACATCATAAGAAACTAGAAACTCAACAGTAGGATCCAGCCAAAGATTATGTCTACTCTAAAATGTTTTGTCTTCTGAATTGAAGAAGAAAGAGCTGGGTTTACATTTTCATATGAGGGAGGAAGTCAACCGTGAACAAGATCTATTTGCTGTTGTGATCATGGCCCAGATTTTATACATGACTGCTACCCTGGCAATATAAATGGGTTGACATTCTACTTGCCAGTATTGAATTTACAAATATAAAACAATCTGATTGGATCCTTTAAAATCTAGACACCTTATGATGTCAAGTCCCAGGTCCATCAAGGTTGACTCTTGTTCAATCATAATTGCAATGAGCCTCTTTAAATATAAATAAGTTCGGTGGGGTTCAAAAATAAACTCCCTGCCTTTTCTTATACTATTCTGTAACTTCAAATTCTTGAGATGATATGCTCAGGAAAACACTGATTTTATTATTATTAAAATGAATGTACATAAAATTGTTATTTTAACGACTGAATTATAGAACGGGCTTAGCATAACATCTCTGTTTACACTGATATATTAATGGCTGAGTTCTGTTTCCATTGTTATGCTAATGGGTGGATTGCAGTGGCCATGGCTTAATATTTCCTGTTTGTTTTTGATCACACAGCTGAGTTCCATGGCCTCTGTAGCAGTGGCGTCGGCATCACTGTGGATGGAAGAGGTGATTCTGTTCAACTTTTGATTATAAAATATAACTGTATAGCTTACTGGTTGTCAGATAAATGTGGTTATATTTACTGTGAAAATTCACAAGGGGAGAAATGGTTGTTAAGTTACACGGTGTTAAGTGGCATTTTACATGTGACTGCTTTTCATTACAGACAAAAGTTTATTGGTTAAAAGTGCTTTGTTGAGAATGTTAACAATCCATATGCATGATTTTATGTGTACATTTATTTAAGATGGCGCTATATCATGTGATTATACAGACACAGCTAGAAAAGTATCCATCTTCAGGGATATTTGATATGGATCAAGTCTTGGACATACTATCCCAAAATTAGACTGTGTTTTAGAAACACCAAGATGTTTCTGTCCAACTCTAGAAGTAAAATTCATTTAAGTTTCCTTATTGCAAATTTAGCGTCATGTTTTAAGAAAACTCTGAGAAGCAAGTGCATCTGTGTTAAATAGGGGAGAGTGTTTGATGTAATGTTAAGTTTTAAATGAATATCTGAAACCAAAGAGGGAGGCAGAATTTTACCGGGATATTTCTCAGATGGAAAATGAAAAGCTAGATAATCAGAGAGTTTCTAAGGAAGCCTTCCCAATTGCTTTTTCCCTTTTTAATGACAGAGTCTCAAAGCCCAGGCTGGCTTTGAACTCCCGATTCTCCTGCCCTGTCCCAGGTGCTGGTTATACAAATGTTCTATGGCTAACCAATTTTTATAAATTCTAATTCCTATAAACAATCATTATCAGAATCTGATCACAGTGAACAAAATGGGATTTTTGCCCCATATTTTTGTCATTGATGATGATGAGGAGGAAGATGATGGTGGTTAAGAGGAGGAGGAGGAGGAGGAAGAGGAGGAGGAGAAAGGAAAGGAGGAGGAGGAAGAGGAGGATTCCCTGTCAATGGCCCCTGACTAGAGCCTCTTGCCTGTTGGGAATTATGTGTTTGTTTCACTTGGATTCACAAGTGACATTGTCCCTGGGCAACACAGCAGTCATGTGCCCATGGTTTGTTGTAAATCACTGTATTGTCAGCAGCCGTGTTTGAGTGTCTTCTGGATTCATTCTAACTCATCAACAATGAGAAACACTGCGTATCCTATTACTTAGGTAATTGCTGAGTATGAGAACAAAGCAGGAACATCCTGTGTCCATAAAAATCATACAGGCCTTCCTCATAAATTTCTATGTTTTAATTAGATGGCTGTGATACTTATTAAATTGAGTTTTCCTTTGGATTTTGAGCCAACAGCCTGTAAATTTCCTTTATTAATTTTGTCAAAAATATAGACATACTGCATGACTTAATTATTGGCTGCTGCCAACGCCTTTCTTTTTCTCTGACTTACCAGTGGAGCATCTTGTATCCTTTCATTTTATTTTTCTTTCTTTCTTTTTTTTTTCTAAAAGGCATATTGCGATTTTCAAAGTTAGATATTTCACATGTTGGAAGTTCCTTATTAGATCCCTTTTTATCAGCAAGCAGGTGTCTGTGAGTGTTTACCATGCTATATTTCACACAGATATTAACGAGTGCGCCTTGGACCCTGACATATGTGCCAATGGGATCTGTGAAAATCTGCGAGGCAGCTACCGCTGTAACTGCAACAGCGGCTATGAACCAGATGCCTCGGGAAGAAATTGCATTGGTAAGTTACTGGAGATTTATGCACAAGGGCCATCCATGTCGTCTAACCCCATGGATAAGAGGAGAAAGAACAATTAATGAGAACAACTTAGCTTCCCTCGTCGCCTTTGCACCATACATTGATACAGAAGCATTAAAACTGAGTTCCGCAGCACAGCGTCAAACTCGGAGTGCGATTACTTAAGATAATCTTTTCCCAAATGAGTGAATCATTGGCCCACTACTCTGTACTTATTTTAATCCTAAATGTTTCCATTGAGACATGGACTTCAAAAACTAACACTCTTGGTAATAGTAAAATTGGGAAAGGGTGATGTTCCAGGTTGGAGGAATTTCAGCTTTATCCAGAAACCACTAATTGCTACCAGGTGCCTAAATGTGACAGCAAAAGTAATTGTATCCCTTTTTCAACATATATGTGTGTGTGTGTGTGTGTGTGTGTGTGTGTGTGTGTGTGTGTGTGTGATCCGCCTTCAGCAGAAGGAAAGAGGGAAAGATAAACACATACAGTGCTTTATTGGTTTACATATTTAAGAGACCGGGCAGAATCAAAATTGTCCCACAGAAAAATTGAGTCTATTTTCATAGAATGAGAATGATTAGATCATTATATGTAATACTTACAAATTATTCATAATGCTTTAAAACATATCAATTGATGACTGTGGATAAAGAAACTTACTATTCTGTGTTTCTGCTGCTGGCATTATTACCCAATATATGCATTTGATCTTGAGATTTAGATATATACAGATAGACTTCTATTACTCTCTGATTATTGCATATTTAAATAAATTAAATATCGGTAGGAAAGGGTACCGGCCAAAGGTTATCAAACAGTTCTAGAAGCATGCAAACGTGCTAGAGAACTTTGTCTAGCACTCAGGAAGCCTTAGGTTCAATCCTTGCTACCACATAAACCAAAGTGTGGTGGCACACACCTATAATCCCAGACCTTGAGAGGCAGGAGGCTCAGGAATTCAATCTCCATGGCCTGGGCTGGAAATCCTGTCTCAATAAATAAATAAATAAATAAATAAATAAATAAATAAATAAATAAATAAGAGCTAAACCATCCTTTATTCAGCAGAAGCCAAGGCCCTTCTAATTTAGCTTCTAAGTTCAGGTGAGTGTGTGAGTAGGACCCTTTTAAAACCAAGGGAATTCTGTGGACATTCCTGTTCTGAGCACAGGTGATATGACTGTAACACTTTACACTGTGTGGTTTTTGTTAAAATGTATACATGATGAACGGCCTGGAGAGATGGCTCAGTGATTAAAAGCACTGGCTGCTCTTCCAGAGGACCAGGGTTCAGTTGCCAGCATCCACATAGTGATTCACGTGTGATGGATGCCCTCTGCTGACCTCCCTAGGGACTGTACGCATGTGCTGCACATTCATGCATGCAGGCAAAACACCCATACACATAAAATAAAAACATGTAAGTCTTATCAATGGTTAACTCATCCTTTTCTTACCCAATTCTCGAGGAATTGAACTGTACCCCTCGCTAAACATGTGTCAGAGACCGAAAGGACAGTAGCGCAGGATGTGACCTCATTTGGGATCGCTTTTATCTTTTAGTATTTATTTAATTTTTTGAGAATTTCAGATGCGCATACAGTGCATGTTGATCATAACCACATCTTCTGGCCCTTCCCCAGCCTCTCCCACACTCACCCCTTACTCTCTCCCTTCCAACTTCCTGCCTTCCTGAAAAATGAATCAATGAATAAACTGTTGAGTCCACGTTGTTCTTCACATATATACATGGGTGTGTGACCATCCGCTGGAGCGTGGTCGACCTACTGACCTACTAGAGGCCATACCCCTCATAGAAACCTGACTGGGTTTGTACAACTCTAATTTAAAATTCATATTAAAAGTCAGACTCGGAGCAAAACAGAAAGGTAATACTGCCTACAGTTTTCTAATCTCCAGTTTCAGTATTATCAGGGTGACACTGTATCATTTGACAAAGTGCAATTGTTTGCAAGAGTAAAATTAGCAACTTTAAGCAAAAGGAACTCTTTATTTCCCCCAAGTAGAGTTACTGTTTCTTCCTCTTGGTAATTATTCTTGCTGACAAAGAGGCAATGTAATAAGCCTGTAATCTCTGCACACGGGAAGTGAATTCAATGCCAGCCTGAGAGACATAGTAAGGTCTGTTTCCAGTAAAACAAAACCAAAAATGGAAGGGAGGGAAGGAAGAAGGAAGGAAGGAAAGGAAGGAAGGAAGGAAGGAAGGAAGGAAGGAAGGAAGGAAGGAAGGAAGGAAGGAAGCAAGGAAGGAAGGGATAACTGAAGAAGTAATGAGCCCTTGCTAAGTCCTGTGCATTTTCCAAGGACTTAAGATTTTTTTAAAGCATTCAGCAGCATAAGAACATAGCATTTGAATAGCGCGTGATGTGTTTGCTCTATCTAAAGAAACTGAGGCAGAGAGGAGAGGGGAAGCCAGGGACCAAACAAAGAAAAGGGAAGCAGAAGTGGTCTGTGCATTACACCTTTAACCATTTCCGTCTCCTGTCTTCCACTGGCTGCTTACAGACATTGATGAGTGCCTGGTTAACAGGCTGCTTTGTGACAACGGCCTGTGCAGAAATACCCCTGGCAGTTACAGCTGCACATGTCCCCCTGGCTATGTGTTCCGGACGGAGACAGAGACATGTGAAGGTAAGGACAGTCTTCCTTGACTCCGGCATGCCCTCCCCCAGGAAGCACCAACATCAGTCACAGCAAATGAGAGTGCTCTAAGCACATGCGTGAATGAATGTCTTCCCTGTTTTATGATCTCTGTCCACAGCTTTGAAAGTTCTGGAAATGGCATTCATATAAACACAGTTTATAAACAATTGTTGGTTTCATTCTGTTCACATAGTCTCTCAACAAGCACTTAGAAAAACCAACAGGGAGAGCCGTATTGTTTGACTCGTTAAAATAAAATATCTGATTTTGTTCATTTGGTTCACCCTGGAAATAAAAATCACCGTGACACCTTAACCTACAAACCTTCATTTCAAAAAGGCTCAGTTGTTGGCCACTTTATTATGAAATAGATGGTTAACAGTGTCAAAAACCCTGACCGGTAAAAATATTTAGAGCCTATGTGAAACTAATTCCATGCTGAAATAGATAGTCTATGAAAAGTATCATTTCCATTTGACAAGTTAAAGGATGTTATTTGGGTTTGTTCAGTATTTTAAGACTTATTTTATGCCATGAATTTCTACACAGTACAAGTTGCTTGAGCCAGTTGAGGGTTTAAGGAAATCTCTGTTTTCAGTGAGATTCAGGCTAGGACATAAGTGCATGAGACGATGACATCATGACTTGGTATCTTGATCACATGGTATTTCAGAATAATCTGTTTCTTAACTACCATTCACTCTCCTTCTGTAGTTTCTATACACTCTGGGCCTGCAGGGGGCTCCTATAATATGCTCAAACCCAGTTGCTACTTCCAGATACTTCGATCCTTCTTAGAAGAGGGTATAAAACACCCATGGAAGGAGTTACAGAGACAAAGTGTGGAGCAGAGACTGTAGGAATGACCATCCAGAGACCTTGGATTCATCCCATATACAATCACCAAACCCAGACACTATTGTGAATGCCAACAAGTGCTTGCTGACAGAAGCCTGATATAGGTCTCTCCTGAGAGGCTCTGCCAGTGCCTGACAAATACAGAAGTGGATGCTCACAGCCATCCATTGGATGGAGCCCAGGGTCCCCAATGAATGAGCTATAGAAAGGACCCAAGGAGTTGAAGGGGTTTGCAGCCCTATAGGAGGAACAACAATATGAACTAACCAGTACTCCCAGAGCTCCCTGAGATTAAACCACCAACCAAAGAAAACACATGGTGGGACTCATGGCTCCAGCTGCATATGTAGCAGAGGATGGCCTAGTTAGCCATCAAAGGGAGGAGAGGCCCTTAGTCCTGTGAAGGCTCTGTGCCTCAGTTTAGGGGAATGCCAGGGCCAGGAAGTGGGAGTGAGTGGGTTGGTGAACTGGGGGGTGAGTATGTGGAGAGAGTTTTTGGAGGGAAAACCAGGAAAGGGAATAACATTTGAAATGCAAATAAAATATCCAATAAAGAAAAAGAAAGAAAAAAAAAAGAAAGTTCATATTATTTATTGCAGAATACCCTTCCCTTTTCTGTGGGTGTACTTGTCCCTCAGTGACTCCACAGCCAGGAAAAGTGCAATAGCATTAGTATGCAAAAAGAAGAAGAAGGAGGAGGAGGAGGAGGAGAAGGAAGAAGGAGGAGGAGGAAGAAGAAGAAGAAGGAAGAAGGAGGAGGAGGAGGAGGAGGAGGAGGAGGAGGAGGAGGAGGAAGAAGAAGAAGAAGAAGAAGAAGAAGAAGAAGAAGAAGAAGAAGAAGAAGAAGAAGAAGAAGAAGAAGAAGAAGAAGAAGAAGAAAAAGAAGAAGAAGAGTTGCATCATCTTCATCTTCTTTAACTTCAAAGCATTCTTGTGGACAAAAACAAATTCTATTGAACAAGATGCCGCAACACAAAAGTCACAGCTGAAGTCAATATAATGCAATTACAGAGCACAGTTCTAAGTTTGTCTTGAGCTGTGTGTGTGGAGTGGGAACCTTTGAAAAAAAAAATTCAACCAAAGGGTGGGAGGGAGGAAGATAGTCACTTACATAAAATCACATTTTCCTAAACTTAGCGGATGTAACTGTTTCCCTTATTGTCTGGCAGGACTTACCCATCCATCCCAGGTTGGAGTACCTAGCCCCTCTTTATCAGATGCTCACTGGCTTCCCTAAGAGTGAGGGCATCTGTCAGTAAAGCCAGCACAGGCTCCTCAGCTATGCATGTGACAGTTTCTATTCTATGGTTTCTGTTCTCACTCCTAACACCCATTATCCCTCAACATTGCTCTGAGGAATGTTTGTCTAGTCAGGTTTCCCTGTATTGTCCCTGTCCCCCAATGCCTACCCCACAGAGGGATGAGCTAAGGGATTGCTGGAGGTGTTTGTTTGTTTGTTTGTTTGTTTGTTTTGATTTTCCTGGGTATTCAAACTTTCTGCTGCCGCCTTTAGCCATTGCACCAATTCAGTTCTCTATTAAAGGGTACGTTTGTTTAAATCTCAGAAAACTTAAAAAGCAAGATCAGATGAGATGTCATCTCAATTAGCTCAGTACTTTCCATTATTTGGTCCGTTTTCCCATTCTGTTAAAATCATACATTCTGGTAATCACTTGAGAATAAAGTGGAAACCGAGTGGTTGGGTTCTGGTTTTGTGATATATGTGTGGAATTGTCAAAGCAGGTTAGATGGGGTCGAAGGTACTGAGAGGTGAACTACCAAACAGGGACACGACAGAATGACGTTTAGTAGTGAAATGTTGGGTGGCCACATCAATTTGAAGGAACTTCCATAGCAAATTAGCCAACAAGGAAGGTTAGAGAGACATCTTGACCTGTTTTGTTCAAAGGACACTTGTTCTTAACAAACCATCTGTGTCATTCATGAGAAAGACGTTTGTGTTGTATAAATAAAGATGAAATAATAGAGAAATATTTTGGCCCCAACCTTACGGTGTTGGTAGACATAAAAAACAAACAAAACAAACAAACAAACAAACAAAAAACAGATTTACACAGAAAACTTGCTCCCCCCAAATTTTACACACTGTTATTTGAATGTCATCAAAAGATTTCTCCCAAATACTATATGTTTACAAACCTCGAGGCTGTTCAACTCCCCCCCCCCCCTGTGTCTCCTGACTTCTCCCGTTGGCCACAGTCAATTTGTCAGCCTGAGTTCTCTCTCCTCTACTCTTTCTTCACTAATTTCCAAGGGCTGGACAGAGAATTATTACCAGCATCGTTGCAAGCTTTGACTTTCTGTATTTATATTTTCTCTGTTTGCTTATTCTATTTGTAATCCATGTTTTCGATGGATTAATTTAAATATATAATAAACAACAGTAACAATAAGCAGGATGTTCCTCTGTGTTTTAGGCTGAAGTTAAAAAAAAATTATTTCATTTTGCCTGAGCTTGGAGAGTCTGTGAAAGTTAATTTTTTTACATCAATCGCTGTGGTTTAGATTGTGTTTCCAGTGACATAACTAGTTAAATGTAAACCAGATGTGCTTTGAAGTTTATTTCCAGAAATGTACAGTGAACTGTTTCAATTTCTGGTTCCATGACATTTATACATACATATATATATATATATATATATATATATATATATATATATATATATATATATATATATATATATGAAAGACTAAATAGCTGATATTTGTACTTGTCCCTGTATGTGTTTACAGTCTTTGAGTTCACCATTGCTTAATTCAAAATGAATCTTTGTAAAACTGTGACACAGGCACTTTTCTTTGGGGGAAATCTTCTCACGCATGAATTAATTGGAGAATTAAATGTGGAATCCCCTCAGACAGATTGCCTCTTCCCAGCACATCTAGTTTCTTCTGCTCTTGCATTTTCACGGAAGGATTTCAATATTGTAGAGCACTGGCTTTCAATAAAAAGGCTTACATCTGAATTAGTGTATTATTATGAATACTTTTATTTCTCTTTTAAGAGGCTTTTTTTTACTGCAAGCACTCTGAAAGCAAAATGTACCTGTATCCCTGCTCCCCGATAATTTATAGCTCAAGAACTAAATTAACACCTGAACACCTCTTTAGTCATTCTGAAGTAGCAATAATCTTTCTCTACATAGATTTTTTTAAATTAAAATACAACTATATAATTCTCACCTTGTCTCTCTTCTTCCTCTGACACCTTCCATGTACCTGTCTTTCAAGCTCATGGCTTCTGTTTCATTGTTGTTGTTGTTGTTTTGTGTGTGTGTGTTTCTAAATATATAAATATAAACTTCTCAGTCCATATTTACTTGTACATATATGTTTTTAGGGCTGACCACTTGGTGTCAGATAATCTATTGGAGATTCTTCCTGACCCTCAGAGTTCCTTACATGCCTGTAGTTCTCTGTTTACAGTTACGCTCTCATGACATTTCCCTCTCCCGTATTAGTGTGTCTTTGGTCCTTTTACATAGATTTTTGAATTGCTATTTTAAACCCATTAGCTGGCAGTCAGTTCTGAGCCTGCCCCCCTTTCAGGACCGGTTTATTTACATTTTATTTGAGATAGTCAGGGGCAAGAATTAGAGCCTTCCAGCTTTACTTATATGTCTTTCGGTGGCGCACGCCTTTAATCCCAGCACTTGGGAGGCAGAGGCAGGCGGATCTCTGAGTTCGAGGCCAGCCTGGTCTACAGAGTGAGTTCCAGGACAGCCAGGGCTATACAAAGAAACCCTGTCTCGAAAAAAAATAATAAATAAATAAAAATAAAAAATAAATAATAAATAAAGAAGAGAAGGGTCTATATTAAATCTAAAGCTATGTATGGAGGGCAGTGTCTCCTTGGAATCTCAGAAATTCTGCTGTTTAGCTTAGAGTGTTGAGGTACGTTGACATGTTTGGAATAACTTAGCAGGTGGGGATGGGATCTCAGTGATGGCTCTTGTAAGCTGAGTAGCTGAATGTGTATAGGAAGTATCCTTAACGTTGTTGTTCATGTTTTAACTGAGAGCTGTGTTTACCTCTTTTTCTTTTCTTTTTTTTTCTTTTTTCTTTTTTCTTCCTTTTTTTTTTTTTTTTTTTTTTTTTTTTTTTTTTTTTTTTTTTTTTTTTTTTTTTTTTTTTTTTTTTTTTTTTTTTTTTTTTTTTTTTTTTTTTTTTTTTTGGTTTTTTTTTTCGAGACAGGGTTTCTCTGTGTAGCCCTGGCTGTCCTGGAACTCACTCTGTAGACCAGGCTGGCCTCGAACTCAGAAATCTGCCTGCCTCTGCCTCCCAAGTGCTGGGATTAAAGGCGTGAGCCACCACTGCCCAGCTTTTTTTTTTTTTCCTATTTCTAATGGTTCTGAAGATTGAACTTAGAGCCTGAGGCATACGCTCTACCCCTGAGCCACGCCCCCTGCCCACTCTGCCCCAGCACTCGTTTTCCTATATAAAACTCATTTTCTCACCAAACTTGGTGGTGTAAAGTAATTCTTTAACGAATCACCTAACTATAAAGGGCTCAAGAAAGAGAATAATGGATGACAGCTGGGGGAAGAGTTCTGTAGCCTGGATTGATATCCCAGTTCTTATTTCTTGGTTTGCCTCTCAGAGTTCAGAATGAAAGCCAATGTTGGTATGTGTTTGTCTTCAAAGCTTCGAAGAAGCGTAAGTGACAAAAATATCCAACCTTTGTTGTGCCCCAGAGTTGTACCTGGAGTTAGAACAAACTACAGAGCAAATCAAATTGACTACAGCCAGTTAGAGTCATAGAAGACACGCACACTGAGCCATCTTCCGAATAGGCTGCTGCTTACTGTCCTCCTCAGTCTCCAGTCAGGAGACTATCCCTGCTGTAGAACACATGTCTGCCTTCCCTATTCACTTTAGGCCCTGTATATCCATATTAAAATTATAAGAGCCAAGTTTACCAGACGTTCTGGCACAGTCTGGCTTGCCTGGAATAATATTTTCCAGAAACACATGGCAGCTCTAACGGAATCTTTTCCTTCTGGATTGTAGATGTGAATGAATGTGAGAGTAACCCGTGTGTCAATGGAGCCTGCAGGAACAACCTGGGCTCTTTCCACTGCGAATGCTCGCCCGGCAGCAAGCTCAGCTCCACGGGACTCATCTGCGTCGGTAAGATCCCTGCACGCATCTTCCCTGTGAAGGTCTCTCACTCCTCAGCCTGAGGTGAATACAGAGCTGAGGAGGAGAGCAGAGGAGCAGAAGCTGGGCAGGCTTTAAACCGTGAGGCTCTAGAACACCTTCCTTTCATATCTGTAGATACGGGCTGCCACGGTTGTGAGCATTTCTGTGTATACACTTTTCTTACGTTTGATGGGCACAGTCAAATCTCATCACAAAGATGTTTATTTCCAAATCATTATACACATTTCTTACCTTTAAATGAATCCCTTAGGCATCGGTGCAGTCAAATCCCATCACAGAAATTTTAAATCTGTCATGATGAAAGACATGATGGGGCTTGGATTCAGTTCACAGGACAAGAGTTTGAAGATTTTTCTCTTTAGGCACTGAAGCATACAGGGAGTTCAGTATTTTCCTTTCCCTCACTGATCGCAAGTTGATAGACTCCAGAGAAAGGAAGATAAGTGCTCTCTTACTTTGGAAAATCTCTAGGTGTGATAATATGACTCAAAACATCTAAGGCCAGCTCTTTTATTCATGATTTTGTTCCAAGATGGGATTTTTGACATATAGTCCAGGCTGGCCTAGGACCTGATGCATAGCAGGCTGACCAGGAACTCCATAATTCCTCTGTCTCAGCTTCACAGGTCCTGGGATGACAGGTATGGGCCACCATGCCTGCTCAAGTCCAGGTCTTGGTGGTGACATATAATGTATGCAGAGTAAGATAATTTGATCAAGGACAAAAAATCATGGATACAGACAAGATCTACCCAAGTCATTTCTTCCTATGTCTAGTGGCAGTGACTCTATTTACCAGGCATGCCCAGTCTCCCATCCTCCTTAGTATCCACCTTTAAAGGAAACTAACTCTTCTGATGATACTTGGCTTCACATCGCACCATATAAATGGGCAAGTTCTTGTTTATTATCCAAACAAAGTGAATCCATCTCTGCCTTTTGTCCTTATAGTTATTAATGAAACAAAGATGTTTATTCCCAAATTATTAAGTTTTTTTTTCATTTGCCAACAACTGAATGCTACCACATTACCCACACAGAATTTTAAGTATTTTCATTCATTATTATAAAATTTTGAGTATTTCCGTTGGTTCTCTTTCCATCACGTGAATCTCACTCAGGTCACCAGGCTTGCTGGCAAGCACGTTTACCCGCTGAGCCATCTCTCCAGCCAGCCTTGTACACGTTGGTGGTTGTGATCAGTGATGAGCCTGCCGCTGCTAGTCACAGGATCTAAATCACGAAATTTGTAAAGGAATGAAAATTCTACTTTGTGGTTAATAATTGAAAAACAGACCATCTGTGACTTCACTAGGGCACTAAGGCTGGGCTGCAGAGTTTGAGTTAGTCCTTCAGATATAATAAATGTGATTTTGTGAATGCTAAAAAGACTATTGTATCCTGGGTAGTGTTGTTCAGCTTTCCAGGACAGTGCAGTAAGTTTACCTTTACAGAGCTGTGCTGCTCTCCTGGGTTAGCACCCATGTCCTATGGGTCTGTACTCTTGCCCCATGTCCCTGACTTCCGTGGACATAAGGAACAGCAGCTTCCCTGATATCAGACCCCACTGTCTATGCCTCCTGGTAGACTATAAAGAAGTCTGCCACTCACTTTCCCAGGGTCAGCACTGTGAACATCCCAACTGCAGCCATTGTCTGGCTCCCTTGCTTTCCCCTAATTTCTTGTGCTCTGTTGTTCTTCTGCTCCTGACCCCTGCCTGCAGTGTACCATCTGTCAGCCCTTGATCTTTTTGCATCCCTGCATGCACTCACCCCTAGTTGCTCTCTGCACTGTTTCTCAGTTCCATTGGATCCACCTTCACCTTTCTATTAATCCTGGGCTTGTGTCTCCACCCGGCTGCAGCTATTTCTATGTGGAGGTCTCCGGACACCTCAGCAGAAGATGCCGATCAACAGGTTCTGATTTTCACACCTGATCCTGTTTCCTAGGAACATTTTTATCTTGGCAAATGGCAGCCCCATTCTTTCCATTGTCACCCCAAATTCTCCTCTTCAACCTTATTGACTTACTCCCGAACCTCACATTGAATACTCACTACCCATATTTCAACTACTCTTTGTCCTCACTCATGATTTGTCTTAGATTTTTAATAATAATTCATTTAGGTTAGCTTAGCACAGTGATATATTTTATCACAGCATCTTCATATGCACTATTGCGGCATTATATTGTATTCTTATGCATCTCCCTGTCTCTCTGACCTCCCTTGCTAGCCCCCATCACCCTCCCTACACACCCTTCCTTCTCTTCCCCCAATTGATCCCTCTTCATCTTTCCTGTTAAATATGTTCCATTATTGTCTTTATTTGCCCCCTCCCTAAAGATCTATTTCTCCCCACTCATGCTTCCCTTTCTAGTTATGATATACAAACATGTATATATAAATACACACACATACATATACACAGATATATATTTCAATCTATGTTGTGCATATAATATTTGTCTTTCTGAGTTTGCTTATTTCACTTAACCTTTCCAATTGGGTTCTTTTCCTACAAAAGTCACAAAATTCCATTATGTTTATGTACATACTTTCTGTATGCTTATCTAGTTCTGCCTGTCCCCTCACCCAGCTCCTTCCATGTCCCCTCACCTAGCTACTCCCACACTCTCAGCTCCTCCTACACCCTCATCTCCTCCTATACCCTTAGCTCCTCCCACATCTTCACTCAGCTCTTCCCACATTCACCCAGTTCCTCCCACATCCTCACCTTCTGGCCACACCCTCAGCTTATATTTTGATATTCCTAGGGTGTGTGCAACAATATGTGCTTAAGAGTTTATTATCAGAACTGTCTGAGGAAAATGCCAAAAATGCAGATTTCTGACCTGTACACCTGGACCTCTATGTATCTGCACTTAATCAAGGATATTGCCTGTATCATGTACAGTTAGCTGAAAGCTGCAGTTCTCCAGCGAAAACTAGGCATGCGGTTGTACAGGCAGTTAGAATTTGCATGTCAGCTTGGAATACATTCAATTCCACTGCTTTAAAATCTGTTGTCGTTTACTCTGTTTAATTAAAATCTGTTGTTCTATCAAAAGCTTCCCGCTGACCATCCCCCCCCTTAACACATGTGGAGTCAGGAGCTAAACATCCGTGGTAGCTCACGAGGATTTTACTATTTAAAAATAAAAAGTTAAATGAGATGTGGAGGCATTTTAAAAATTAGAAGTGACTCTCTAAGATGGTCAGATTGCTAGGTGATTTTTATATCTTGTTATATTTCTCTATGTTCAAATAATTGACTATAAATAATTGCATATTAGTTTTGGATCTAGAGCTAAAATGATAGATCTGTAAGGCAAAAATGCCTAAAAGAAAATATGCCTTGTATTACCAAGACACAACATACTGGCCATTTCACCATTACACCTTAGTATCAGATGCTTGTAATCTCTATTTTCTTTAGATTTTTTTCTAAGATATTAATCAAGTAAATGTCTTCAGTTAGGGAAATCTTAGCTCCTCTAGGACAGAATGTAGATTTTGACTGTCTTGTTCAGTGAAGAGTAAGGTAAGAAAGAAACTGAGGTATATTTGTTCCTAACTATCGAAGCACATTCTTTCCTTTCCAACATGTATTATGGTATGATGATGGCAATTTACCACATTCCTAGTACCAGAATCAACCCTCAGGTAGCAATGATTATTCCTCTATAGATCATTAATAGATATCATCATATAAATGGCCACATTGTATGAGATAGTGCCAATCAGTATTTAACTTATGCCATATTTAAATGCAGGTCTTTTCAAAGAACATGCTATAAAAATGATTTTAAGAATGAATACTCTGATGCATTTTCACACTGAAACATTTCTTTAACACTAAAGATTGCTATGTGTGCACAAGAGTTCATTTTCTGCCAATAGAAGAGCTTCCCAACCTCTCCTATTCCTTTCCAGACAGCCTGAAAGGGACCTGCTGGCTCAACATCCAGGATAACCGCTGTGAGGTGAACATTAACGGAGCCACCCTGAAGTCTGAATGCTGTGCCACGCTTGGAGCTGCCTGGGGGAGCCCCTGTGAGCGCTGTGAGCTAGGTAGGAGCCTGACCAGGCCCTCTGACTTGGCCACTGGAATGTCCTCTCTCAATCAATGGTAACTCCTTCTCACAGTGTGTCCTAAGTGGTGGGGAAGACTGCGAGGCTGTCTTCTCTCCAAAACTGTCTTCCCAGTGAAATTCGTTCTCCTCTTGAAATGTATGTTTGATTTTCTTCTTTAACAGAGAGCAGATCCTCTTAAGTATTGGCTCAAACCTTCCGTCCTCATTTAAATGTGTCCCGATGGGATGTGATAGCCTCTCCCCTGAGGTTTTGACTGGTTCGCTTTTAAGTCAATTGTCAATTTGAACAGAGATGAATTGTAGGAGAAAATCATTTCAAACTGTGTGAACACTGATAGCGTTACCCTAGAAACTGAAGTGCTTTCTGAATCAAAGACAATTGGTCCTAGGTCTTTGCCATCCCAATTTAAATTTAATTCCCTCATACTGTTTCTTGAGCCCGAGAGTCATGTATTTTTTTTATATATGTATATAAAGAAGTAAAATGCTGTCCTGCTGTTCTTACAGATGCAGCTTGCCCAAGAGGGTTTGCCAGGATCAAAGGTGTGACCTGCGAAGGTGGGTGTGGCTCGTGAATGACGTGTACTGCTACTTTGCCTGCAAGTTGCTACTCACTGTTGTCAAGACCCTTGAGATTTCAATTTAAAAATCAATCCGTGTAATCAACACGGTGCGCTTAGGAAATAGCTTTGAGGTTCCCACTTCTCTTCTTTATACAGTTGAGGAAATTTCATAAGGAAGTCCCCCAGCCTTCCAGGCACAGAACAGCTGGCGAGGGAGCATGTCTGGGCTGCACTTTTATGGACCAGCAAAGACTGCGGTCGTCTGCACAGCTGGTGCCCAGGAAAGCTGGTGGCTGCTTGTGGAATTTTTTTTTTTCTTAAACTCAAGTAATAATCCACACCATGTTGCAGATTGAACATGCCACACAGGAAATGAGGCTACACCTGCTTTTTCTATTTGTGACATCTTTACCTTTCTGCTTACTGCATTTTCCCCCCACAGACGTTAATGAATGCGAGGTGTTTCCTGGCGTCTGTCCAAATGGACGCTGTGTCAACAGCAAAGGCTCTTTCCACTGTGAATGCCCTGAAGGCCTTACTCTGGACGGTACCGGCCGGGTGTGTTTGGGTAAGATGAGCACTTTCCTGTCTATATTATGCCTGGAGCTAACCATCAGTTCCTTTGTCCTTTGGATGCTAGCCAGTCCAAAACCAGAATCTATACTTGAAGAAATGGCCTTAAATGAGATACTGTTTGAGGGGGAAAATATATGTTTTATATATGTTTAAATGTGTTTCAATATATGTTTAAACATTTTCATGACTAAAAAATATTTAATCCTTAGTTTTTGATATTTTAGACAGGTTGAGTTATTCATATGAAGTTAATAGAAAAAGAAAACTAGGCATAGTTTGAACCTAGAATTCAAAACATTACCATGTCCCAACCCACTGCAGCTGAACTCTCCAGATAAAGGGGGGAGGGGCAAAGGGATGTCAATCATCCTGCTCCCTCCTCTGCCACCATTAAAGGGCAGATTTTCTTAGTGCTTTTTTTTTTTCCTAAAGATCTAAAATACATAGACTCATTATCAACAATGTACGGATGGTGGTTTGGCCTTAGGTTTTTTCAGGGCCATAGCTGAAATAATTTCAGTTTCATAAAATGGAAAAAGAAGCTCTCCTTTATTTCATGTTATATGTGAGCAAAAAGTCCTTTTTTAAAAAGACAACTTTTCCCAGTAAGCTCTGGAATAGTGAAGTTGTAGTTTGCAAAACATTTTTTATGTCAGCTGTTGTGTTTGGCACTTAAGAAGGTAGACAGAGAAGGAACAGTGGTAATGCCATATTAGACAGTCTTCAAGTATTTAAATGTATCAATAATATTTTTCCACTACGAGTTTAGTAGTTAACTCTGCAGTACTACAGAGCTTAATTTACTGTAACAGAGACTTCATTTTAAGTTAATTTTGACAGCATATTTAAGTCTGGATAGAAAACAGTATTGTGGTTCATATGGAATCATTTAGAAAGTACATATTCAACATGGAAAAAAATTTTTATTTGGTTGATTTTTCTTCTTGTGGATGTGTGCATGTCTGAGCGCTTGCATAGACATTGGTACACTTAAAAGAGTCCATCACAAGTCAACTCTTTCTTCTCCAACTTCTTCTTGAGACTTGATCTCTCATTGATTCTAGAGCTTTCCATTTTGGCTAGACTAGGTGGTCAATGAACACCCTGCCATCCTTTGTCCCCACCAGCCCAGAGCTGGGGTCATAGGTATACAACACCATACCTGAGGTAAACCGAGATTGCTGGAAATCTAAGAACCACATTCCTGAACAGCAAACCTTTGCCTTACTGACAACCCAAACACTGCCTTCTTGAGCCTCGTACTTGACGAAAGATTTTGTTCTTTCTAACTTGTTCTAAGTTGACACCTGCTGAGGATGTAAGAACATTTCAGGGGGTTGGCATGTGGCAGTGTGAAGATGCTAAGGACATGTTAGTGATAAGCCACTGTGTTAGAGCTTCATATAAAATAGGGATGTCATCTCAAGTGTTTACAGGAGGTACGCTGACATAACTGAGTGAAGCACAATACGGAGCAGTGGGGATTGAGGCAAACTCCCAAGCCCACACGCCATCAGGTTCCAGGGTTCTATTATAGCTTTTGCAAGCCAATCAAAGTGTCTACTTAGGTTTTGTTGCCCCGTGCCCTGGCTATTTCAATTCTTGTTGTAAATACTGATATGAATCTTCATAATAAAGATACAAAATTACTCTTCTCAAATACAAAGACTTCTTAAATTCTTGGTTCCCATAACCCATGGTTCCAGTTCATCACAGAAAGACTTCCAAGCAGATTGCTTCAGTGGCCCTTGGGCCACCTGTGTGTAACTAAAATTTAGTTATTAAATCCTTCACATGTCAGGAAGAGCCCTCCTCCCCTAGTGGCAGTGCTGGGTGAAGCCAACTCAGAGGTCAGAACTTGGGAAGTTGTGCTAATGAGACTTTGAGATATGGCCAAGTGTGTGGCTTTTGCTTCCTATTGATGTGGACAGACTGCATGTAAGACTCAAAATGAAAAATTACCATGCTCCATCTTTAAGAATAATGTTCTTAGTTTTGATTCTTGGAAATGTGTGTTACACAAGATTAGAGACAGTTGTAGATTTTGCTGCGACCTTTGATTGAGAATGTGAGATGCTCCATATTGAAAACTGAAGAGCAAACTTATCTCTTCTTTATAGTGACCTTTCTATCAGGATGATCTAACCTCTGTGAAGCAGTTTTCAAGCTTCATACCATGCCTCAGAATATTTTCACCCAAATCATTTTATTTAGCTATGAAAACTCTTTTCTGAGCTTGTTATCCTTTTTTCCCCCATTAAACAATGTGTGACTGTAGGTCCCCCATCTCTGTTGACCAACACATGAGTATATTGTCTGTAGATCATACTGGCTCAACCTGTTCATGGCTGTTCATTGTTGCTCTGAGTCTCTAAGTAACTCAGGCTAAGCACTAACATATAGTTTGTTACAGTTTGAAGTTAGGAGGTAAATATTCATTTAAACAAATGATTTGACCCCTTTGTGGTGAAGAATTTGACATGTCTATATGACTGAGGATAAAACCCAAATGCAAAATTTGTAACAACAGAACAAAACCCAATTGAAGTAAAAACATCATGTTTTAATAAAGCGAATGCTACAGATTTTACCAAGTTTCAGATGGGGTGCAGAAACTACTATTGTTTATGACGAGACCCTAATAAGACTAAGTAGCCCCTAACAGGACTGACTATACCCCAACAGGACTGACTATACCCTAACAGGGCTAACTAGACCATAACAGGATTGCAAAATTACTTTAAAGTGGTGACAAAGAAGAGTCCATCATTGAAATTATTGTTCTGATGTGGAAAATGTAAGAGAGTGATCATGGGCCAGGACATGGAAGAGTCATGTTATCACAAGACCTTTAAGGGGTTCTTTGTGAAAGTTAACTAATCTCCTAAAGAGCCCACCTTCACTCTCCCCACATGACGGTTACCATGGAGTCCATTCAAGGTGGTGACAAACTGATCTCTCACTTCAAGTCTGTCTCCAGCCCACCGTCATCCGCTGCTTTCTTGAGTACGCTTCACCCAGCATGGCCCCTGAGGAAGGGTCAGTCTTTGGCGATGTCACAGCGTTAGCTGAGTACAGGTAGCCTGGAGCCCATAGTTTCCGAGGCACTAAGCAGGGATAGGATGCTCAGTGAGTGCTCAGACTGCCCGTGTGCTCTCCACGCAGATATCCGTATGGAGCACTGCTTCTTGAAGTGGGATGAGGATGAGTGCATCCACCCCGTCCCTGGAAAGTTCCGCATGGACGCCTGCTGCTGTGCAGTTGGGGCAGCTTGGGGCACAGAGTGTGAAGAATGCCCTAAACCTGGCACCAAGGAATATGAGACCCTGTGCCCGCGGGGCCCGGGCTTTGCTAACAGAGGGGACATCCTCACTGGGCGTCCATTTTACAAAGGTAAGTACAAGTTGGTCTCTGGCCCGCCGTACTCACAGGGCACCCTCTACGCTCTCTGAGCATCGGTTGAGTTTTCAACATATCTTTTGTGGCCAACCTAAGGTCCAGAACTATAAATTTCATGTACGAGGCGGTATTGATAAAAAGCTGGGAAACACAATGGTGCTCATTCTGTTTCTCTTTCTCCCCCTGTACTTTTCTTTTGACATAGCTTGAGGAGAGGCAGCTCTGCCTCCTTCCTCAGCAGCAGAGAGATCTCTGTCCCCACCTATCTGTGTAAGCAACAGCCAGATAGACGGGAGCAAGACTCAGGTGATGGTGGAGAATCTCTTCCATGGTGGACACTTCCCTGTGCCACCTCTGCAGTCGTTGCCAGCCCAGGGAGCTGTCCCTGTCCGTGGATGCACGGTTATTGTCTATGGCGATCAATTCGTAAAGGTGATGGAGGCACTCGTCCCCTGTCGACCATTTCAGCAGTTGTCCCTCGCTCTCCTTACAGATATCAACGAGTGCAAAGCCTTTCCTGGGATGTGCACCTATGGAAAGTGCAGAAACACAATTGGAAGCTTCAAGTGTCGTTGTAATAATGGCTTCGCCCTGGACATGGAGGAGAGAAATTGTACCGGTAAGATTATTTTTCTCCATGAATGAACCCCTAGCTATCTTGCTTGAGTAATCTGCCTTCAAAAGTCCATCTTCTTAGTGAAAATACAAACCCCCCCCCCTCTCTCTCTCTCTCTCTCTCTCCTAATGATCTTCAAAATGTATGAGTACTAAAGTATATAGCCACTGAGAGTCTGTGCCTGTTATATCATATTTGAAGACTATGGCAGGAATTGTTTTAGTTAGTTAGAGACCTGTTTCAACTTCTATTCCTCACCTGCAGACAGCCTTCTTAACCACTTTGGATTGAAAAGAGACGAATTTAGAAATGTTTCTGTTTGATGACAGGCAATTTAATTGCAAATACTTGTCCAGTGTCCCCCAGGAATTTTCTGTGTAAAGTTGCCTGCATCCGTGTATGGAATGTCCAGGTGTAGACATTCCCCTTTTCTGACCTTTCACCTGGCCCTTCTTCAGCGTGCCCCTTAAAATGTCTCTCTTGCCTGCTTCCTGAGGCTACACAGCCTGGGCTAGGCCTGGGTATTTCACAGGTGTCTGCCTCAGTCACTCGAGTTCTGCTTTGTCTCTCCGCTCTGCCCCTCAGCCTTCATCCCCCTCACAATCAGCATCTGTTCTCGGGGATGCCAACATCTACCCTCAGCAGGGCCCTCACAGCTGCTTAGCAAACTCCCACTTTCCAGAGCTTTTGAAACATCTCTGTGCCTCTGAACTGTCGACATACCTTCATAGCTCTTCTTTCTTCATGACTGTCCCCAGGCACCCTGTCCACATGGAAGTCCCTCTTCTACCCTCGTCTCCCCTCCAGGGTCAGAGAGCTATAGGCTCTCCCTGTTTGAAGTGAACTCCTGTCTCTCCAGTCCTCTCCACTCCTACTATAGGATAAGTCTCTGTGGGCTTGATTATTCACCCTATCTTGTCCCCTCTTCTATCTCCCTTGGCTTTTGCACATGTTAAAGGAAATTTCTCGGCCCCTGCTCCCCTACCTGCCCTTCCCCCATCTCTGCCTGCTCTCCTGCTTCCTGCCTTCCAATCCATACCCTCTTCTTAGCCTCTTCATTTCACAGTTGTGACCGTTGCTGAAGCATCTTGACCATGGCCTAAGGTAACATCTCAGGTGATGTCTGAGAGCATTCTGCCAGCTTTGTACCCAAGGAGTACAGGAAAAAGAGAACCTTTCCTAATAGAGAGATCTTTGTCTACATATCAGTCTCTGCTACTCGGCAGACATACCAGTGCCTTCCTGTCTATTGAATTTCCACAGCCAAATCCTTCATTTTTACAACCATGAGAGTTTTCAGCCTGCCCCTCAAAAAATTGCAATTTTTTGACCCAGCCATCCTGGTCCTGTATAGACAAAGCAGTTGAGGCTCTTCCAGCTCTAGCCTTGGCCTTTGTTTCTTATGTGCAATCAGACAAGTTTCTTAATCCCAGAAACAAGCACCTTCCACTGCAGGAGAGGAGAGTTATTGGTAGTGCTACCTTGTTTAAGAACAGAGAACAAATCCCTGCCAATGCTATTGGCTCCCATTCTTGTTAGCAGGTAGCATTCTGGGTAATCAAGCCCATCCTGCCTACATTGTCAGCCTCTGCAGCCCACCGCTCAGCAACCTTCCGCTTCTGGAAAAAACAGTCGCCACTCTGCTGTGCACTTGCCATTGCTTTGTCTAGTTATTCCACCGCCTTGAACGTTAGAATGTCCATACAACCTTCAGGTTCAGTTCAAAAGCCTCGCCTTTCAAAACGCCAGTGCGTAGCAGAGGTTGGCTTGGTGTGTATGTGCCTCTGTTCTTGTGCTTATCTCCCTTCGTTCTAGAGATAAGCCCTGCTAAAGATAAGAAAACAAAGATAAATAAACTGACTGAATTTTTCCAAATCCCTGAAAGATGAAGGACTGGGCTGTACGCGGTCACCTTGTCACAGAGCCCATACTTCTACCACATGGTACTCCCACCACTTTACATTTACCGAAACTGTCCCCTGCCTATCACAGGCCTTATTCTGTTCCGCTAAGGATGCTAAATAGCAGTCACCAGAAATTGAAGGGCCAATTGTTGTCAGTGAGGTTTCTGTTTAAGAGAGAGCACTTTGGTGTTTTGGGTATGGCTGGTAACTGGGGGAAATCAGTAAAAAGATGGAAAGTAGAAACTGTGGCTGATCCCACCAAAGTAAATGTGCAAGTTGTCCATTGATAGCCTATACAAAAAGACTTAAATTTCAATTCGCCAAGAGACAATGAGCCTAGTGTGCCTTTAATTCAGCATTTGTCAGGGAGAGGCAGGTGGATCTCTGAGTTCCTCATGTATGTAGGACGTTCCAGGCCAGTCTGAGACACAGTAATACCCCACCTTAATAAATCAATAAATATTTTAAAATGAAACAAGACAGTGGCAGACACATTTAATTGTTACTTTTAAAAAATGACTCTTATTTTCTTAAACATCTTTTGTGTAGATTTAATCTCTGTACTGAAAATATGTTACAGATGTGAGAGATTTCTCCAAACTTTCTGAGAGTGCCCACACACTATTAATGGTTCTAACAGTAATAATAGCAAACATAGCAAAATATGAGCACATAATTTTTCCTTATTTTTTTAGAAAGTCGGGTAGGTAAGCACGTCTCATCCGTCTATGACACAGATCCCATAACGGGTTCATTCCAGGGCTCTGTTGTGTCTGCATGCTCTCTGGCTGGAGGAGTGTGCTGTGTCTGCCTTGGAGGCTGCCTCTCTATATCCTGCCAGGCAGCCCTGCTTAGTGTCAGTGTCCCCGGTCCACATGTTCCCACCCTTGGCTGGGGTAGCAGAATGAACAGTCTCCATGCGTTGCTATGGCTTCCTCCCACATGAGCACACTGCCTCCTCATGTGGACCACATGGGAGTGGCGGGATCTCTCCTCTATTACTACATCTAAGCTGCAAAGAGTAGGCCACATTTCAGAATTCAAAGACACGCAGGCCCCAGCTTCCGGTTGACCATGACAGTTTTGACAGTTGGAAAAAGGAATGTGCCTGATGAAGGCCTGGTCCCCTCTACCCTGTCTCTTCAGAATATTTCTTGCTGCTCTCAGCCTTGATTTCCCTAAGTCTCAGATGTGCAGTACCCTCCCCTAGAAGACCCCTTTCAGCACTCCCTTATTTCACTGTGTATTTTTCTTTTTTTCTTTTTGAAATCGGGGGCAGACATCGATGAGTGCAGGATCTCCCCTGACCTCTGCGGCAGTGGCATCTGTGTCAACACGCCAGGCAGCTTTGAGTGCGAGTGCTTTGAGGGCTACGAGAGCGGCTTCATGATGATGAAGAATTGCATGGGTAAGAGAGGCCAGACCCTCCTGGCTGGCCTGGAACCTGACAACTATGTGCTCATCTCTGCCGTGCCTCTGCTGCCTTCGGGGCTGTGGCAGCACCCTTGACAGGGTGTGTGCTGAGCACGAAGGCCCACAGAATCCCTTCCCTGGGCTGGAAGCAGCACACAGACTTCCCAGGATGCATTTATTTAAAATGGATAACCTTGTGCTGACCACAAATTTGTGTTCTGCCTTGCCAGTTCCATAAGAACTGTGTCTTACAGTTGTGATACTGAAAAAATGTTTGGGTCACTATATCATGTGAGTGACTTATGGGGACTTAACACATAAGATGTTACCACTCTAGGAGGTCTAATCTTTTCACATTGCAACAGGGCATTGTCCCCTACAGTGAGTTGGGCTGGACTTTCTTGGATGTCTTGGGCTGCATGCAGCCAAGGGTCACAGACTAGACATCCCAACTGTAAACATTCAGGAGTTTTAAGATTTTTTCTGTAGTTGGATTCAAGCTATAAACACTAAAATGACCAAGAACAACATATGAACCCAAGTCTATGGTGATATAAGGGAAAAGTTATATTGTTCACCTCTTATGAGCCATTATTTTATACATGAAAAGTTTTCAATGTTTACTATAGTAACAGTAGAAGTTACTTAATTTTTATATTGAAATAACAAGTAAAGCTTATCCCACTTCTGATTGGGTGTGTCTTTATGTTTAAGGCACATACCTACCTTCTAACGGCCCTTCTCCCGTACTAGATGTGTAAATATATTTTCCTCAGGGTGCTTTAATGAATCTCACGTTTTTACCTTTCAGACATTGACGAATGTGAACGTAACCCTCTCCTTTGTAGGGGTGGCACCTGTGTGAACACTGAGGGAAGCTTTCAGTGTGACTGCCCACTGGGACACGAGCTGTCACCGTCCCGTGAGGACTGTGTGGGTGAGTTTTTTCCCCTTCGTATATAAAAAATAAGAATCCAGTGGGCACAGTGGGTGAAAATCAGGAGTCACCTCTAGTGAGAGTAGCGTCCTGTGGCTCACAGCAACCTGGAATTCTGAATTCCCAGTGTCTGGTTTCTAGAATGTTGGGCACTGGGCTGCTTCCCATGGAAAGACCTCTGTGCAAGGTCATAGGTTCCATGGTCCCTGCAGGGGTGTGACTAAGCTGCCCAGGCCACTCTCTGGACAGTTGTTGTCCTATCCATATACCTGTTCATTCCCTGTCCCCTCCCTGCTCCGTCAGAGTACATGTAGACCCAGTTCTACACACCCATGTATGACCATGAGAACCCCCTTGGTGCTTCATGGCTCCTCAAGGTCTCCTACTAGAACCAAGTTCAAGAGGTGACTGGAGTGTGCTTGGGCGTTTCCTCGTTCCAGCTGCTCCTTGTAAATCCACACAGTGATTACCATGTTCTAGTACACTTGCTGTTCAGCACGGATGCTGCCAGGGGGCGTCGTCTTCAGGAGAACTCTTCCTCAGAACTGTTTGAGCACAGCCCTTCAGTATGCATACATTTATTTACAAGCCAGATAGATTTCTGTACCAGTACATAAAATGAACCTTAAATAATACACTAAATAGACATTTTCAGAAGGGGGAATTTAAAGTCTTAAGTATTTCCTTTTAATTTTGATAACAGTGCAAAAGATGATTTTACACTGGTGATTCGAAGAACCCACAGCTGGACATGCTGCAGTATAGTGATTCAGAAACCCATGCCTGAGTCTACTTTGTTGTTGCTTAGAGTTCATCAGCCTTACGGATGAAAAAATTTACCCTTCTAAAGGGCAATATATATTATAAAATAAATGCTGTGTAATATGTGTGCTTAATAAATAAAAGCATAAATTTATATAAGATAATGTTTAGGTAAATGTGAGTCTAAAATAATTTCTTTTTATATCCAGTTACTGCCTGTGATCACTGGGTCTGACGTATCCTTCTTCAGATGAGCATCTCACATATACAAATGGATCAGTCTGCCATTTTCTGGGTGTTCTCTAGGAATTTACTAATTTATTCCACACATTTTTGTGTGTCTTTTTTTTAAGGGGTATTTGTTTGTCTTGTAAAGATAAGATTGTTTTAAACTAAGAGTTGTGGACTGAACATACACATACGCAGCCACATAAACAGCTTGGTGAAAACACACACCCAAACAGCTATTGGAGACTAGGTGGGCACAGCAATATAAACTCATAAAATAGTTATAAGCTTCATTTGTGGGCGTACACTATGTCCATGTGCTCTGACATAGCAATGGCTAGCTACCATGGCTGTGTAATTGTAATTAAAATCAAACCCATTTCAAGGTCTAGTAAAACAATAACAGATCCATTCTGGAAACTCTAGATGAAGAAGGGAATGCTTCCAACACAACAGAAAGATCTGGTGTCAGTAGATAGAGGGCCCAACATTTTCACCAAATAGCCCAGATTAGCCACCAAATAGCCCAGGTTAGCCTTTTTCCTATTCAGGCTGCTCACCTCTTTGGTGAAACCTGCTCTTAAAGGCTCTAGTAATTGTGTTCTGGCATAAAAGATGGCTCTGTTTGCCATTCACAGATATTAACGAGTGCTCCTTGAGTGACAACCTCTGTAGAAATGGCAAATGTGTGAACATGATCGGAACCTACCAGTGCTCTTGCAATCCTGGATACCAGGCCACACCAGACCGCCAGGGCTGTACAGGTAAGAGTGGGCCACATGGGTCTGCATTTCCCATCTCTCTGACCACCAAGCTTCCTAACTTCCAGGAGTCCTTTGTACTATGAATGAATGTGAGCAGGTGTCCAGAAGGTTTGTCGTTTTTGCAGAAAACTCACTGGCCCTACCTACCATACTACCATAAAGAAGTGCTCCAAACTCCATCCCTAGGATATTCTGAGCTCCTTCTCACACAGTAGACTAAATAGAACGCTACTTGAAAGGAAGTAAAGGGGATTTAAGGAAGAATAGCAGTTTAATCTTAAAGCAATACAAATAGAAATGGAGACAAATCCAAAGCTAGGCAGTCATCAGTTAAAAGAAGACGCACTAGCCACTGCCATGCGTCCGTGTGGACTTAGCATTTGACACACTCGTGTAATGTCTGCACAGATATCGACGAGTGTATGATAATGAACGGGGGCTGCGACACCCAGTGCACCAACTCCGAAGGAAGCTACGAGTGCAGCTGCGGTGAGGGGTACGCACTGATGCCGGACGGACGGTCGTGCGCAGGTATGGCCAAGATTTAAAAAAAATGTACATGCCATGGTTGCTCTACTACAAATGTGGCTCCAGACTTTGTGGAGTTGAGCTGAATGGAGAAAGTGTATCTGGGACTGATGAAAGCCATTCCTGCTTTGACCGGAGGCTACCTTTGTGTCATCAGATATTGATGAGTGTGAAAATAACCCCGATGTCTGTGATGGCGGCCAGTGTACCAACATTCCCGGGGAGTATCGCTGTCTCTGTTACGATGGCTTCATGGCTTCGATGGACATGAAGACGTGCATCGGTGGGTATTGGAGACCAATGATAATGGATTTGTTGTTGTTGTTGTTCTTTCTCCTTGAGACCTTAACCCAGAGTGGAATTTACCCCATCTCCATCTCTTCCCATATCTCTTCAAACATGTCTCCCTCCCAACCTTGTCTGTTTGCCTTTGGCCTCTGAGTCCAGTTTGTGCTGTCCATATGTGCATGGGTGTAGGGACATCCACTGGAGTTCAGGAATCCTACCAGTGGCCACATTCTCCTCTCCAAAAACGAATGCTTCTTCCCCCCTCAGCAACTCTCTGCTGACCTGTAGTTCCTCAGTAGAGGACTGGGACCTTGAAATCACCAATCTCATCTCTGCAGCCACTTTAGCTGGCTCAGTCTTGTGCAAGTAACCACAGCTGCTGTGAATCCGTGCGTGTGGTAACCACCTTACAGCACTTACACACAGCACTTACACACACAGCACTCTTCCCCAGCAAATGATGATTTGATACATGCAGGAACACACATAAACATGGTGGGAAGGATTTTTTTCAAGGTTACTTTGAAAACCCAAGCCATTTTGCCAGAACTGCAAAATCTGAGAAGGAAGAATTATTTCAGAAACCCTTAAAGACACATAGGTAATTTGCCCTGAAAGATGAATCTTTCAAGTGAACTATATTTTAAATTTTGTCGGTTCATTGTAGCTCTGTGCTAACATTAAGTTTAAAAGGTGGTTTTTAGATTACGGTGATAGACAACGGTAACTGGACAACACAATGTGTTTTTTTCCAGATGTGAACGAGTGCGACCTGAATCCCAACATCTGCATGTTTGGGGAATGTGAGAACACGAAGGGCTCTTTCATTTGCCACTGCCAGCTGGGCTATTCAGTGAAGAAGGGGACCACGGGATGCACAGGTAAGATCCCACCCATGTCCTCCTGGCTTCAGCCTCAGGGATTTCTTAGGCTAGCATCATTCCAGCATTCAGCATCCCAGGACCCAGTCAACCAGGAAATGCCTGCCAGTGTGAGGAGTAACTGACTCTTAGCTATGCCGTGCGGTGTCCCTGAGGTGTCCACTGCCTGAGCCACCCAGCAGGGAGGAAGGAGTGGTGAGCCTGCCCTGCTTCTGGTGGATCCTGCAACATCATTCAGTTTCTCGGCTCGATGGCAGCCCAAGTGGAGGACCCGTGTAAAGTAGGAAATGAAAGCAGCCGTCCTCGGCCTTCCTGATGCTGCAACCCTTTAGTACAGCTCCTCATGCTGTGGGGACTCCCAACCATACATTTTTTGTTGCTACCTCATATAACTGCAAATTTGCTGCTGTTATGAATCATAGTGTAAATAAATATCTGTGTTTAGTGTCTTAGGCGACTCCTACGAAAGAGTCATTCCGACGCCAAAGGGGTTGTGAACCACAGGTTGAGAAAACCAGTGGCTTAAAAGATCCAAAGTTTCATTTAACTTGCAATGTTAAATTGATAACACATGCTAAGGTTCTATTTGGACTGCCTTACTTCAGGTTTCTCACCCCCCTCCCTCCCTCCTCCTCCTCCTCCTCTTCCTCCTCCTCCTCCTCCTCCTCCTTCTTCTCTCTCTCTCTCTCTCTCTCTCTCTCTCTCTCTCTCTCATTACCTCCCCTTTTTACTCTCTTCACCGCGCTGGTTCACTCCACACGCTTTATCTTCTGTCTCCTTTTTTTACTCTTGTACAGATGGGACTAGGAGATGTCAGTCAAGGTGTGAGCTACTTGTCCTTGGTATGCCCACTTGAAGGTCCCTTATGGGACTTAGCCCAAAGCATCAGTAAGGAGCTCAGGATATCGCAAACCCTTTAGCTGACCATCCAGGAAAAGGTAGATGATGAGGGCAGGTCTGTCATGTGATCATTACCACAAAAAGAGGATAGAAGCCAGCGGTGTCTGTAGCGTCCATTCAGCAGTGGCAGCTTAAAGTCAGTGAGCTGTTAGAACACACGAATCACATTCTAGAAAGCTTTGGGGGGGACAGAATCTACATGGCTTGTATGAGTGTGTATGCTATGTGTGCATACATTCACTCAACTGTGTATTGCTTTGCGGTAGGGATACATTGCAATAACTGGGTCCTTAGATGAGTTCATCACCATGTTACCATGAAAACGCATACCTATTCAAGCACAGCTGCATGCCTAGGCAACATAAGCTTAGGAGGCCATTGTGGTGTCCTTGGTCTGTCATTAATCAAAGTATCAATTAGGCTGCACATGACTTTACATACCTGAATAGATCACACATGTGTCACATGACTGTGCATACCTGAATAGATCACACATGTGTATTTCTGCAGAATTATTATGAAGATAAACACATGCTGGATAGCAGCTGTCGTCTTCCAAATCAGATCAACAGAGAACATTCTTGACATATTCTCAGATAAGAAAGAGAAAACAAAAGCATACACATACGTGACCGTTTATGAAACCTCTAGAGATATATACAGACTTGATTTGTGTGTGCAGTCCTGGAAATTAAACCTAGATGCTCACCCATGCTAAGCAAGCACTGTACCTCTGAACCACATTATGGTCCTAACTTTTAAAATGAAGGGTGGCTTTTTTTTTAAAGTGTCATCCTTATCTTCATGAAAAATATGTGATAAATATTAATAGAAAGGAACAGCACAGTCCTTCTCAAAATCCCTCCTGAAATATGTGTCTCCATATTCTTCCCACAGCCTTTATAACATGTGGGGGCTGACACTCAGATCCACAGGGGACAACAGCTGCACTTTCTCATTCCAGGAGGAGGTGGCTAGCAAGTTCCTGTAACGAAGGGCTTGTTTGGTCACGATCATGAAGTTATAGGTCTTACTGGAATAAAAAAAAAAAAGAGTTAAAGACAATAAGCAGTATTAGAGCTTTCTCTGTACAGTCTCGTGGTTATCCTAAATGGTTGTCTTTTCAGAAACATACTTGGAAGTAGAATTAACCAGCTCATGTTTTGTCTTCTTCATCCTTTTCTTTCTCACCCTGGTTTCTCAGATGTGGACGAGTGCGAGATTGGCGCCCATAACTGCGACATGCACGCCTCATGTCTGAATGTCCCTGGAAGCTTCAAGTGCAGCTGCGGAGAAGGCTGGGTGGGAAATGGCATCAAATGCGTTGGTGAGTTTGCAGGCAGGAAGACCCTTCTGGAAGGGCCGGTGTGGTTACTGACTGTTCATGGCGCATTTGTTAACCCACACACCGCCCGCAGGAACACGCTGCCCACTGTCCCTTTAGTCTCCCGTAAATCTAATCTGTCTTTGGTCGTGGGGATCATTCCTGCCTGAGTGTTTCCTTAGCTTTAATATAAATGGTCAAAGCACAACAGCTTGCTTTGGCATCTGCCTCTTCGTGCATGCTGCTCGGTAAAAATTATTTGATGTGCAGCCAGTGATCCAAACAGCTGTAATGTGGGGGGGAAAAAACAAAAACAAACAAACAAACAAACAAACAAACCGGCTGGTGTGTTCTCCCAGCCTTTACACAGAGCTGTCAGTGTGTAGTGAGAGCCGGTGAAGTAAGTGAGGAACACAGAAAGGTTCCTCACGTGGCCTTGAGATGGGAGCAAGCAAACGGTTCTTAGTAGAAAGGATCACTCTTGCAGGCAACGCTGACTATTTTTCTTGAATTCCAAGAAGTCTTACTTGAAAAGGGAGAATAGGGAAATCTTTTTCTGTAATTCTTGGGCTGAAAGCCTAATAATACTGCAGAACCCCAAGGCAGAGGACTGGATTATACCCTGGGTGTCATTCATAGTACTGTTTAATATGCTCCTGCAGTAAAGAACATTTCCAGGTGGTAACAATTACCCAGGTCAAAGAAAGCCATCTGAGCTGACCCTTCCATGACTGATGATGTCGCATTAAAAGCTTATGGGCCCGCAGTGAGGATTAAAACAAGAACCCTTAATATCTCTTACCAATAATGTGAATTAACTTGAATAAAACCCGTCCATCCTGCCAAGTGTTTCATACGTGTCAAATATTTAAAGCCAATTTACAGAATATGTATCATCATAGTTTACAAATGACTTTGCTATGTAACACCCTGTGTTTGCTTCCCCTGGGGCTAATGGAAGTCTATTTCCATGTCTGTCCAATGTGCCTGCTAGTTTTGTTGTTATTTTGGTTTAGTTTGGTTTGGTTGGTTTTGTTGTTGTCGTCGTCGTTGTTGTTGTTGTTGTTGTTGTTGTTGGTTTGTTCCCATTTATGTTCTTCCTGTCAATCTGTCAGTCTGGCCAACTGATCACATGACCGCCTGCCCCACAATGAGATTACAGGGTTCAGGCACCTGTGCTCCTAGGCCCATTCCTCCTTTCCGTCTTCATCCTGTGCTCAGTCATTTGTTTCCCCTCCCCTCTCCTTCTCCCCCCATCCTTCTTCCCCCTTCCCTCTAGACCCTCATCCCATCCCTCCTCTTCCTCTTCCCACTCCCTTTCCTTCTCTGTCCTCCCCTCTCCTCCCCCCATAGTCACTCCATGATCCTCCTGCAACTTACTCTTCAAATATTTAAAGTGGCAGAACCCTTAAACCTCCTCTCACAATTCCCATTTAACTCTTTAACTCTAGGAGAAATCATCCAGGTTTCCAAGTCGACTCAGCACTTTTCTGGCTTCAGCTGCCACTGCCCTGGCCCCTGTTCTGCGCTTCGCCTCTCCAACTGTCAGAATGCCACACCCTGTACCTTCCCTCTTTAGTGGCCCTGTGTGCTCTGCTCTCTGTGAGAGGCACTCTTCTCTCCTTGTGCTCACTGAGGTGGGGGCCTGAGGCTGATTAAGAGGTGCTTCTTCTGTAGGCCTCACTGGTTCCATGTGATCCAGATTGGGTTGTTCCTGTAACCTACTTTTCTTTCTCTTTCGAGATTTATTCATTTTTTTCTACATTTATTCATTTAATGTAGACGACTACACTGCTAGCTGTCTTCAGACAGCACCAGAAGAGGGCACCGGATCCCATTACAGATGGTTGTGAGCCACCATGTGGTTGCTGGGATTTGAACTCAGGACCTCTGGAAGAGCAGGCAGTGCTCTTAACCACTGAGCCGTCTCTCCAGCCCTGTTGTCACCTTCTTAATAGTACATAGAAAAACATGTGCCTCTTTCTTTTCTGTATTTGACACCATCTTTTCTGATAGCCTGTTAGTTCTATGAGATCAAGAACTATGTCTCTCTTCCCTTCTTACAAAATAAACTTAAAACCCTATGTTGATCCTCTCTTGTGAAGATCATTGCTGTCTTAAGCAAATCATCTTCCAGCCATAGAGGAACCAGCAGTAGAAGCAACAATAGGTCAAGTGAAATCTGACCCCAGTTTTCCTTAAATACTTCCCACAATGCTCTGAATCAGTAGCTGGGCCCCCGCAGTTAGGACGTGAACGTTTTTGGATTGTGAACCTAAAATCTTAGGGACTTTGAGCAGTGCCCTTCCAGATAAACTAAACCAACGTCCGTTGGGACTGGCTCACAATCTCCACAGGCCAGGCCCTTCCTTCCCCTGCTTAGACTGTGCCGTCTTCCTGATCCTCTTGGTTGTGCTCTCTCGCCTCACAGATCTGGATGAGTGTGCGAATGGAACTCACCAGTGCAGCATAAACGCCCAGTGTGTCAACACCCCAGGCTCCTACCGCTGCGCATGCTCGGAGGGTTTCACGGGAGACGGCTTTACTTGCTCAGGTGAGTGACAGACTGAGCTCCCACGTGTCCATCTCAGAACGCCAAATGTACTCTCCTTGTGTGAAGAAAACCATAAAGAAGACTCAAGTGACTGTTTCGGAGTTTATGTTTAGCCTATGAATGGGCACATACCCTTTTTTAATCCATTAAACACAGAAGCCTAAAAAGGTTTCTGTGACAATGGTGGATGTTTCAAAGTAATGGCATATATCACTTCCTGTTCTGTTAACGACTGTCATTGTCTATTACTCCTTTATAAAGTAATGGTCAGGAAAATGCAGGCTTTGGATAACAGCACCTGGGTTCACAGTATCTCCAGGTTTACCCTGCTATAAACCTCAGCTCATGAGTAACTTGTGCGGCTTCAGCTCTTCTTGTGATAAAAATAGGAATAGTGACCTTAGCAGCACTTTTTGTCACTTGAGTGGATGTCCGGGGGAACTTCTCAGTCCTTGAAGATGGGGTGTGTAATGTCACACATCAAAGATAAGTCATCCAAGCTGCCGCTTCTCCTCCTTGGAGTTTCGCTAGCTGTCCTCACAGTTTTGAAAAGAATAATACAAGCAAAGGACTGAGGAAACCATACTGACTGAGAGTTCACTCCTGCCCCTCCCCAGGGCTCAATGGTGAAATGTTGTCTCATTACGTACATATATAAGACTAGGTCATCCTTTCAGGCAAGAAAATTACTTTTGCTTCATGAGCTGATCTTCATTCACACTTCAACCTCATAATTATGAAACTAAATCTGTAATTATCCACACAGAGTGCTGAACTCATCAGTCTCAGGGTCCCCTTTTAAGAAAGTGTGCTTATCTGGTACTCCTTCTCTTTAAAGAGTTGGCTATTTTGTATTTCCTGGACTTTGTCTACACATCTGCAATCACAATAGGGTTAAAGGTGGGGGGACCCTTGCAGCGCTGTTGTTGGCTCCTGTCAGCCTGAATGCGCCCGGTGAACTGGATGAAAGCCACACGCCTGGTAACAGCCACTTCCCCTGGCTCAGTAAACACTGATCTCTGTACTCCTTCTCTTCGCTGCTTCAGAGAATTAAGGGAATCATCAGGAAGGCCTATGAAAAGTGTCTGCCTGTGTCATTTTAATCGGATGTTAGGAGTAGAAAAGAAACTTTGCTTCTATGGTGTCTCTAATTTTCTTTAAGCCACTTCAGCTAGGAAAGCCAGGAAGGTGCATTGCTGTGCTTTCAGATGAATGTAATTCCAGAGCTCTTCGTCACATCTACTAATATTGCTTTAATACTGATTCATCTGTGGGTATAAAAAAGAACCAAGAAAAACCCCATCAATATATATTCTAGCTGAGTGTTCTGAATGCAAGTTATGGATCTCTGATCTCAAGCCACACATTCCAACACTAGTGAATTATTAATGAACACCAACTCCAGCCACTAAAACTGATTTCATCAGGAAAAAAAAAAAAAGTGTGGCGAAACCTGGAACTTAACGGAGATGTCTTTTTCTTCCACAGACGTTGACGAGTGTGCAGAAAACACAAACCTTTGTGAGAACGGCCAGTGCCTGAATGTCCCGGGAGCTTACCGCTGCGAGTGTGAGATGGGCTTCACCCCGGCCTCAGACAGCAGGTCCTGCCAAGGTGGGTCGTCACCACACTTCCAGCTCACTCTGCAGTTGGATCAGCTACAGTGAAGGAAGCCACCAAAGGGGCTGGGACGGCCTCCACCTGGAAGCAGACTGCGCGGCACATGGTGCACATATAAAAGCTACTCGTTTAAGCATGGATTATTTTGTGGAATGAGTAATGAGGAAGGCTGGCTTTCATCTCTTATTAATTTTTTCTGGCCAAGAGCCAGTAGTTGAAAGTTTGGCCCCATCTTCTCCTCCTCCTCCTCCTCTTCCTCCTCTCCTTCCTCCCCCTCCTCCCCCTCATCTCCCTCCCCCTTCTCCCTCCCCCCTCTGTCCTCTNTTCACTCAGGATGATGGCCTCCAGATCCATCCATTTGCCTAGGAATTTCATATATTTATTGTTTTTAATAGCTGAGTAGTACTCCATTGTGTAAATATACCAAATTTTTTGTATCCATTCCTCTGTTGAGGGACATCTGGGTTCTTTCCAGTTTCTGGCTATTATGAATAAGGCTGCTATGAACATAGTGGAACATGTCTCCTTGTTACCAGATGGAATATCTTCTGGATATATGCCCAGTAGAGGTATTACAGGATCTTCTGTAACTATCTTAAATGACCAGAAGACCCTTTTAAAGTTGAGATACAACTGTTTCAAGATAGCAGTGTGAAATGGCTTATCCCTGCAACTTGAAAAATGGTCAGCAAGTAAAGTGCTTACCAACAAGGCTGATGGCATGAGGTCTGTCCACGGGGACCCGCGTGGTGGAAGGAAAGAGCTGATTTCCACAAATCATGCTCTCACCCCTGTACACAAGCCATGACATACACACACATGGACACACACACACACAGGGACACAGATGCACACACACTCCCTCTCTAAATAAATGTAATATTTAAAAATCATTTGTAAAGAATCATTTCCTTAGGAAAGAATGACTTTTCTAATCTAGCCTAAAATGTCATGGGTGGGCTTCATTCTCTCAGTTATTGGGCAGTTTACATATTAAAATCTCCACCCTCTTCTGTGGGTACAAACACGTTATTTCTACAGCTCTGTTTCTACACTGTGTTATGCCTTTGTGGCATGCATGTAAGAATGATAACTTCACATTTATTGCCCTTGGGCTTCAGCCTCATGGAAATAGCTTTATTGGTGGAATTTCTGGGTTTAGTGGAAATATACATTTTAGATTTTTATCTCTGATTACATGGCTCTGTGTGTGGTGGAGCAGGAGAGTGTGGGTGCCTGTGGAGGCCAGAAGAGGGAATCGAATCCCTGAAGCTGGACTTACAGGTCACTCGGGGTGGCCGCTAGGAATCAAACTTAAGTCCTCTGGAAGAGCACTGCAGCCTTGACTGCTGAGCTACCTCTCCAGCTCTGGTACTAGAGGTGTTTTAATAAGATAAGTTGAAATTTGTGGGTAGTGAAATGAACTGGTTATTTCATGGTATAGGGAACAGTATTCTTCTCTAAGTGTTTATAAATGATTTTGTGGTGATAGATCATATTATAAAATAAATAAAAATTTTAAAGTATTAAAGACCTTTTACTAATGTATTTAATATGTAGTGTTATGTAATTTCATATTTCAATTTGCCAATTACAAAATGTGTAGTATTTGCCCTAATTATGTAGAATCTTTCATTTGTTTTTGCTTTTGAAAACTTCACTCATTTGATGGATTTGCATTTAATTTGTGTATTTTACTAATAGTGCCTAAGCTGGTTCTTCCTATTTGAGTATATCATAATCCAAACAGTTATAATATTAGACGTACAGGTCTGGGGTGTAGCTCAGTGATAAAGCACTTGCCTAGCATGTGAGAATCTCTATGTTAAGTCCTTAACACTGCAGAAGGGGGTGGGGAGTAAAAGATACCCATTGAACCAAAATAGTACTTGTTTTATATCTTTCTTATCCTATGCATAATATATATTTACACTTTATACTATTTATCTAGGAAAAGCCAACAGAGAAAAATGCTACTGCTTATAACATAGCTGAGAATTTAGAAAAATGTGTTGTTACATATTAAAATCTTTAGATAACTTTGTAAACAAGTGATGACCTTAACCATTTTTTTTTTTTTTGTCTTCAGATATTGATGAATGCTCCTTCCAAAATATCTGTGTCTTTGGAACGTGTAACAATCTTCCCGGGATGTTTCACTGTATCTGTGATGATGGTTATGAACTGGACAGGACAGGAGGAAACTGTACAGGTGATAACAGCCAGGGTCAACTGTGTTTCATTAATTGGCACCAGTACTCCATGCTAAGCATAGAAACTCCTCAAAGTTTTCCAGAAATGTCTGTACATTAGGCTGTGCATGTTTCCAAAGGAGAGAAGTACACTCTGGTACATTCACTTTCTACATTGAAACGCATTTGTGTTTAGATAAGTAGCTTCATTATTTAAAACAAAAATAGTAATCACATATATGTGTATATGTGAATTTTTACATATATATCGCATTTCTTATTTTTTTAATAAAATTTACTATAAACAACCTATAGTTAAAAGCCATCACATACCAAAATTAACTAGAACCATAGTCTGTGCCTCTCAATGAACTTCTATATGGGCTGAATAGTGATTCTGGACCTTTGGAGCACTTAAATTTCTTCCTCAGAATTGCAACTTTTAGTTATTGGTTATATATTAGGATATTAAATGACATTGTTGAAAATATCATAATTTTCTATGAGTTCCAGGACTTTCTATATAGTGAATTTCTTTTTTTGTTTCTTTTTTTTTCTTAGATATTTTCTTCATTTACATTTCAAATGCTATCCCGAAAGTTCCCTATACCCTCTCCCCACCCTGCTCCCTTACCCACCCACTCCCACTTCTTGGCCCTGTACTGGGGCATATAGAGTTTGCAATACCAAGGGGCCTCTCCTCCCAATGATGGCCCAGACTAGTCTATCTTCTGCTACATATGCAGCTAGAGACACGAACTCTGGGGGTACTGATTAGTTCATATTGTTCTTCCATCTATAGGGTTGGAGATCCCTTCAGCTCCTTGGGTACTTTCTCTAGCTTCTCCATTGGGGGCCCTGTGTTCCATCCTATAGATGACTGTGAGCATCCACTTATGTATTTGCCAGGCACTGGCATAGCCTCACATGAAACAGCTATAACAGTATATAGTATAATAGTGTTCTCTCCTGCCCCCCTACATTCTGCAAATACACACACACACACACACACACACGCATACACAGAGAGAAAGAGAGAGAGAGAGACAGAGAGACAGAGACAGAGAGAGACAGAGAGAGACAGAGAGAGACAGAGAGACAGAGATGCACCATGCATTTATGCACCAAGAATCCATTAAATCCTTAACATTGCAGAACCTATTTTGTGTTTAAGGTGAATCTTAGTCGTCACTTAGCTGGGTCCTTCACAATGACCTTTAGTAACCTGGGAAAGAGGTCCATTCAGTTCCTTGGAACAGCACTTTGTATATGGAAGTAAAGAAGTTAACATGGGCATCTGAAATGTTGACAGATATTGATGAGTGCGCAGACCCCATAAACTGTGTCAATGGCCTATGTGTGAACACGCCTGGTCGCTATGAGTGTAACTGCCCGCCTGACTTCCAGCTGAACCCCACTGGCGTGGGTTGCGTTGGTAAGTGAAAGCTAAGTGAAATAAATAGGATCACGTAAAGTTGAATATTTCAACTCTCGACAATGAACTACAATATGTATTTGCTATAATTCATTTAAAGAAAAACACCCTGATCCCTTAAGAAACACTCTAGATGATTCCAAGTATAATGCAAAGGACAATTTTGAGTACAAAACCAAGAAAGGAGGCAGTAGATATTAGCATGAGTAGTAACTAAATCCTTACTAAAGTAATCAATGAGTTTTTTCAGTATAGATTTTCTCTTCTATAAACTCTATTTTAAAAATCATTTTAAAACATTAAAAAGGATCTGCTGAATGAAGATAATAAAAAACAATGATCTTTACTTCTGAAGAAACTATGAACCATAAATTTGTCTGGCTTCATATGCCAAAGATATTAACACACTGACTCTTTGACAGATGTGTGTAAGATTTGTGGTGATACAGGTTAAGAAACCAATTTAATAAACTGTACAGATTTTTTTAAGTGCAATCCAAGCCATCAGGAAGCTGAGGCAGGAGGATTGTGTATTAGAGCCTAGCCTATGCTGCAGAGTATAGCCTCATTTCAAAACAAACAAGAATTGTAAGCACTTGGACATTATAGAATTCATTCTCAGTTTGTCCATAGAGCAAGCATGCTTAGACACTAAATCTCAAATACATGATAAAAATGTCATTTATTGAAATTTTTAATGGGCACATTAAAAACCGTTCTTTATGAGAGCATATGCAAAAAGGAGGATTGGAGAATGAAGATTTGAAAGGGGAAAAAGAAAGGGAGGAATGTTGAATGAATTCAAATCTAATAGGGGAGGGACCATGGGACCTTGGGTCTCTGTACCCAAGATTTGGCAACTGAAACAAATGAAGTATAACAATGAGAAGCAGCCAGATGGCTGTGCTGTGTCCAGCCGGAAGTGAAAGGTACTTTGTGGACTCAGAAAAACTTTCAAAATACTCTGATTAGGTCGAGACCTGGTGGGGGGGGGGGGGGCTGGGCGGGGGGGCTGGCCCAGAGCAGTTCTTCTGAAGAATTACTTTGGCTACAAAGGCAAAAACAGATTGGACTTGGGCCAAAGATGAAAGCTGAGATATGAGTTGGGAAACCATCGCAGTCATCTAGGTTTAAAAAGATGCTGATATGGGGAATCCAGGCTAAGGGGAAAAGGCAGCAGTGACATCAGTCGTTAGATGCATCTTGAAGATAAAGTTAGCAAGCCTTATTATTATTACTGGTGTGAAAAGGGAATGAGCGTAAAGAGTTAGAAATGGCAGCAAGGCTGAAGAGCTGAAAAAAATGGGAAGTTCCATCGCTTGAAAACCCCCAAGACTTGGGGAGAAGAACAGAGGGAGGAGTGTCCAGTTTTATTGTTGGGCGTGTTGACTTGGAAATAATTAGTAGAGAAATTAGCAGAAAGATTTAGAACTCAGAAGAAAGGTGAGAGAATTTTGAACATGAGGTCATGGGTGGGGTTGGGGGGAAGAGTACCATCTAAAAGCCAAAGGTCAAGATGATAACTGTAAATAGAGACAGGCAGTCTTCAGAGAGATGTAGTTTGACAGAATCTGAAAAATCTGCAGCTGTCGCAGTGAAGATTAAAATAAAGCCATTGGAAGGTGCCGGTGAAAGGGCAGACTGAGTCTCCGAGGTGTGCCTCCACTTCTCCACAAACTCAGGAGGCAGATTAGTAACATCCCAGGTTCTCTTCTATTCACACTACTTGAAATGTCCAGAGTGCCCCCAAATGAGAACTGCCTCACTGCCTCGTTTATAGCACAAATATACGGAAATCGTTCTGTGGTTTCTAGTGACCATCTCTTACAGTTGACTTGATCTTGTGGTGTTTAAAAGCCAAAGTTTATAGCGAAAGATTGTATTGTGCTAGCAATTAGGATGTACCGTCCCTGTCAGCGTGCAAAATCTTGAACTTTGTCCTTTAAATGTCTTCCTGAGAATTTCTCCCCACGGTGGGGACCACATTAAGCTCTCCTGTTGCTCTGCAGACAACCGAGTGGGCAACTGTTACCTGAAGTTTGGTCCTCGAGGAGACGGGAGTCTGTCCTGCAACACAGAGGTTGGCGTAGGCGTCAGTCGCTCCTCCTGCTGCTGCTCCCTGGGAAAGGCCTGGGGAAACCCCTGTGAGACGTGCCCCCCTGTAAACAGCAGTAAGTATGGAACAGAAAGGAAGGAAAAACACTTCTGCTCCTGTTCCAGGATCTAGAAACAAGTTGCTATTGTATTCCTGGACTGTGGGCAGTGGGAGGGGTGGCCTTGGACTGTTGTCAATGGTTATGCTGAAATCCGCCAAGAGTGTTGTATAGAAAAGGAATTTCAGTTCTGTCCTTCTTTTTTTTATCCTATTGTGTTTCTCTTTTAAAAAATCATCTCAACCACAATGCAGTCTGAATGGTCATAATATGGACTACTCCTGGGACCGCAGATGAAGGCTGTCCCCAGTCCTTCTTGGAGGTTGTTTGTTCAAGTTCATAAGTGGAGGGTATCCTGAAGTCAGCCACAGAGCACTTGAAAAGAAAACATGTGTTCTGATATGTACAGAACCCAGACCTTTGTACCATAGACTCCTGGCATTTTTTTTTTATTTATTTACTTGCCAAAATATTTGTGATATGAATTCTCTAAAAGGAAGTGTTTTCTTTTAAAAAAAATTAAACAAACAAATGGCTTTTGTTATCTTACTGCAAGTCATTGAAGTAAGGATATTTTGGAATAAAACGTGATATACATTATTGAAAATGCCTTTAAAAGGACACAGGAAAGTGCAGACACCCCTGGGGCTGTGTGATTTGAGCTTGGCACTGCCCCAACCGCCAGGATCCAGGCATCCAACCGCTTGCTTCCTTCCCATTGTTTTGCAGGTGAGTATTATACCCTGTGTCCTGGAGGCGAAGGCTTCAGACCCAACCCCATCACGATCATCTTAGAAGGTAAGCCCATCACCGGATGTCATGTAGGCTTAAGTAAGCTAAATAAATAGCCTAGTTAGAGGGAAGCTGGGACCTGGGACGAAAGTCAGTATGAAGCCATGCCAGAAGGATCCCTGGGCAGAACTGTAGGTAGGGAGTCTGTCACACACATGCTAAGCAACAGTTTTACCAAGAAGTAGCCATCCAGTCCCAGCATCTGGTGTTCAGTTGTTCTGCAGAGAAACCCTTGTTACATTGTCCCCAGCAAATTACCAACAGCTTGCTTCCATTACTCTCCTCAGAAAACAGCAGGCCTTCAACAAAGGCAAGAAAATCACAGTCAGAATAAACCCAGCACCTAACGGCATTCATTCCGTTAGGTGCACAGATGCCTGTGGTCCATACGAGATGTCATGTTTGAAAGCTGCAATATTGACTCTTTGGTCATGATTTTTATCGTTAATGGATTGTCTCCTCTTGTAGACATTGATGAATGTCAGGAGTTACCAGGACTCTGCCAGGGCGGAAACTGTATCAACACTTTTGGGAGTTTCCAGTGTGAATGCCCACAGGGTTACTACCTCAGCGAGGAAACACGCATCTGCGAAGGTGAGGAAGCCTGGGATATTCCCTACCACAGCATCTCTCCCTTATAGTCCTGCATCCTTCATCCTGCAGGAGGAGTCTTTTGAGACTGTTAATAGCTTCTTTTCCCTCTTTTTTGAAGCAATGCTGTTCATTTGTATAGTGATCAATCCAATTTGCAATGATTTCTCAAAAATTTTTTCAAAGTAAAATGATTGATAACCATAAATGGAAAACAGAATTGCAATATGAAGGTGGTGAACACTGATACTTTTAAGTAGAAACAGGCGAACTTCAATGTGACTGTAAGTTAATATTGGTTGATAATTTCTGAATGTCCAATATAATAATTACTGAATGATGGATATAATATAAAGAAGTTGGAATGTCGTACAGATTCTTTCCCCCCTCCCACCCACCAACTCTTGTCACATACCAGATATAATTTTATTTTTAGGTGAGTGTTATTGCTTCAAGTTCTGGCTGGAGGTGTAGCATCAGTGTTTTTGTGGGATGAGGTGTTGCCTCTAGAGCTGAACATTAAGAATATACCATTATTACTTCTGTTACAGCCTTTAGTTTTGAACTTGTTTGTGAAATGCATCTGAAAGAAATATGATTTAATAAGAAAAAGAACCACTAGTTAGCCTGCAATGAGAACCTGTGAGAGGCTTCTAATTTGAAAGGAGGATCTCATAGCCTGCATTCAGTTTAAAGTTGCTGTTAAAATTTAATTCAAATGCCATGGGGGTTGGGGGGGGGGGGACAGACTTCAAAGAAATTCCTCTTGGAGAATGTGTATTTCCACAAATGTATACAGGCATGAGGCAAATTTTGTTTTGCCTCTTTAGTCTATTTTTGTAATTCATAGTATTTTTAGGGTTAGGAGCTTTTTGTCTTTTTCTTTTTTCTTTTCCTTAAAGAAATGTGTTCTTGTGGCATGTAAATGTAAACACGTCATTTGGGTTTGTTTGGTTTTTTTTTTTAATTTCTGAATCTTACAAACATGAAATTAGGAAATCACTTGGGATCTATTTAGTATGCTACAGTATATAAGTTCATAGAGGAATCTTAACTCATGGACATTCTTGCCTGTTGTAGATATCGATGAATGCTTTGCCCACCCCGGCGTCTGCGGACCTGGAACCTGCTACAACACCCTGGGAAATTACACTTGCATTTGCCCGTCTGAGTACATGCAAGTCAATGGAGGACATAACTGTATGGGTCAGTAGCCCTCACTGAGATTAACAACCTGAGCCAAGGTTGCTGGCTTTGTAACTCAGGCACCTCGTTCTCAGAATTGCTGGTCCAGAAAGTTTGGAAACTAAATCTTTATGTGTGGGGAAGTATTTCAGAGTCCTATGAACTGCTGCCCTGTTAATCTGAGGTTTAAGGGAGAAAGAAAAAAGTATCAAGCATTAAAGAGTTACAGATCTTAGAAAATTCCGATTCTCTGTGTTTGTCAAAATGCATCTGTATAGATGAGAGGGCATTTAAATGTCAACAGTTACCTCTTTTTTTCAGTTCAATTAATTAATGATTTTTTTTAATTAGGTGGATATTGTAGTAGAGAAGGAAATACATGACACAATATTGTCACCTGTGGAAAATTATCCGTAAAATGCCTCGTCTAAAAGCAGATGTCCCATCTGAAAACGATGAATGAGATAGATGTTTTCCAGAATTGTATCACTCAGGAAAGCTGGCTGAGAACAAGCTGGTTAACCATGGTTAACCGTGAGACTCACTGCTCTGGCCGCCTCCCTGACCGATTTCTCTCCATGTAGACATGAGGAAAAGCTTCTGCTACAGAAGCTATAATGGGACCACTTGTGAAAACGAGTTGCCTTTTAACGTGACAAAGAGGATGTGCTGCTGTACGTACAATGTCGGCAAAGCCTGGAACAAACCTTGTGAGCCGTGCCCAACTCCAGGGACGGGTAAGCACTGCGGCTCATGCTCTGGGGGAGGCTTACAGTGATACACTGTAACAGTGGGTGTTTACTCCATGCCCAATGCCAGGGACAGGTAGTCACAGCTCAAGCTCTGCTGAAGGCTTTGTCAGTGGTACACTGTAACAGTGGGTGTGTACTGTAGCCAGAGATGCTCAATCCCAGAGAGATCCAAACAGCTTGATTTCCCAAATGACAGGACCCACTTTGGGAACCAAAGAGTAACTTCTGAGACATGTCTCATAATGTTCAAATCTTGAAAAGAGGCATTGTTGTTAGAGTTTATAGCCTTTGTCAATTTACAATCATTATCAAACAAGACTGGCCCTTCCTTCCTTCCTTCCTTCCTTCCTTCCTTCCTTCCTTCCTCCATCCATCCATCAAATGAATTTATTGAAAAACTAACGTTTGTAACTGTGTTCAACATGGAAGGTATAATATTTTGGCAAAGTAATTTAAAAGCTACTAACTTCAGCAACAGTTGTTTAAATTAAATCTTGCAACACATGTTTTTTAAAGTATTTAATGAACTTTGCTTGAAAAGTATATTTTAAAAAAAGGATTTCATAAATAAGTTGCATAGAACGTCTTGTTAATGTGTTCCTTGTGCAGTTTTCCATACAACACACAGGAACCTTTTACATGACCACAATTTTAAAATTATTTTTTATTGTATGTGCATGGGTATTTTCCTTTATGAATTTCTGTGCCTGGTACCTACAGAGGCCAGAAGGGAACATTGAATCTCCAAGAACTGGAGTTATAGATGATTGTGATCTGCCATGTGTGTGCTGGGGGATGAAGGCAGAAGGACAGACAGTGCCCTTTGCTGCTAAGGCCTGTCTCCAGCCCAGCATGGGGGGATTTTTTACTAGCACAAATTCCATTGAAATAAAAGGTGAGCCACCACGAAGACCAGACTAGCAACCACTTGCCTTTAATTACTCTCCGTACAGACCTTACGTGACCTAGGGAATGGTCATTTTTCACAGTCATAGACACCTGAAAGTGAACAGAGAGGACAGATGAGAAGCTGACTGTGCATGTGTCACCAAATACTGACACGGCATTTATTCAAGTACTTCAGTTATAAGGATGCTAACATAAGCTCAAAGAGAGAGATGTGGACAACTTTTTTTTTGTCACTGTGACAAAAAGCCTGAGGGACCCTTCTTAGGGGTGACAGATTTATTTTGGTTCATGGTTTCTGAAAGTCACAACCCATCCTGGGGGCAAAAGCCAAGCAAAACAGTTTGCTCTGGAGTACCAGAAGCTTAAAGCACCAGCTTGTGCACAGGGTGTAGACCAGGGTAATGCTCAGATCGCAATGGCTCTTGAGCCTAGTGCCAAAGCAAGATCCCCCTGAAACGTGCTTGTGAGATGACATCATGCATAGCAGTCACTTTGCATTTCTTCCTTTTTTAAAGACTTATTTATTTTATGTATATTTGAGTACAGTGTAGCTGTCTTCAGACACCCCAGAACAGGGCATCCGAACCCATTACAGATGGTGGTTGTTGGGAATTGAACTCAGGACCTTTGGACAAAGACAGGTGTGACCCCTAAAGACAGCCCCTCCTGGATGGCTTCCACCAAATATGCCCAACCTCTGAATGCTCCACAGTCTTAAAATAGCAGCTTGGATATAAAGCTGGAGGCCAGGCATTTGAAGAGGGAGTAGGGGAGGGGCATATTTCCCCTCCTCATGGAGGCAGCTTTGATGGGTGTGTTTAGTCTTCTCTTGCCCATCTGTGTTCCATGAGAGGAAGTGGAGGCTTCCTTACCCTTCTCGATTATACAGCTCCATAAGTCTAAAGTCCAAGATTACTGGTTTGGGAAAATAAATGTCATCTTTTTTTTTTTTCAATGAAAGGAAATGAAAGGCTTAGGTTTGGGAGACTGGTCTATATGTACATCAAAGACCTGACCTGATACTTGTGCAATCCAAGCAGGGGATTTACTCTTTCTGATAACTCCTCTGGAAGATGAGATCATCAACAGTAGCAGAGAGGGGCTACTCCATGGGCGAGCCATGCTAGGTAGGTAGGTAGGTAGGTAGGTAGGTAGGTAGGTAGGTAGGTAAGTAGGTAGGTAGATAGGTAAACAGATAGATAATAGAGGAGTACAGTGATAGATAGATAGATAGATAGATAGATAGATAGATAGATAGATAGATAGACAGACTGACCTGAAAGTGGCTAGTCTATTAGAAATCACTGAATTGAGCAAATCTCATATCAATGGCACTTAGAATCACATGTCATATCCATTTTTACCACTATAGTCTGTGGAGTTGTACACACATGTATCATAACAGCCACTGAAAGCATTTTGCTCCAACAAGTCACTGTCCCTTTAAGTTTCTGTTGATTTGGTGAATTTTAGGTAAGAATAACTCTTACAGTCTTATATTTCATCTCATGACAAATTGTTTCTTTTATTTCTCAAATTTCACATTCCAGCAGGTAGGGATGTTTAAAAAAGAAGAAGAAGACAAAACTCTCACCTCATTCATGGGTCATCTCTGGCCTGTGTCTCCATTGCAAAACCTTTCCCACACTTCTGTACCTTGTGCAGTGACAGCCTTTTTAAATGCATGGTTTATTGATAATTGTATATTAAATAGATACATTGTATATTGTATAAATTGTATGTGGATTCCAGTATTCCCTTCATGTTACCAGGCTTGTTCAATAAGACCTTCTACCCCTGAGCCATCTCAACAGCCCAGATTGAGCCATCACTAAAGCCTTTTTATCATAAGGGAAAAAATAATTTAATTGCCGAAGAAGTTTTGCCTTCTTAAATATGCTGCTTACCTTCTGCTATCGGATCAATAAAAAGTTAATGATAGAGAATGCCCAGACAGTCCCTCTACAGAAGCAGACATGGTTACAATTTAAGATTGGCTGTGAATAAAATAGCACTGTTCTTGTTGGTAAAAATAATGGCATAAAGGTTTTTTAAATGTGTCTGTTCCACAGCTGACTTTAAAGCTATATGTGGAAATATTCCTGGATTCACCTTTGACATTCACACAGGAAAAGCTGTTGGTGAGTTTGTCCTTATTGCATTTGGGAATGTACATATATACATATGTAAATGTATTCATATATATCATATTTTGTACTCATGTGTCTCAATACAATAGTACCCCAAATATCAAATGATCTGGATCTCAGGCTAATGTGCTTCGTTAATAAACTGAGAAACACTGCTTACACACATTGACCAAGTGTTAATAAAATTGTTATATTCTACCAGCACAGCCTAGCAATTCAGTTATGATAATTACTTTGCAATCTCAAGATTCCATGCATACTACACATAAAAATGTGAATTTCCTTGTCATGCATATTGTTTTACATGGTTAAATAACGTACCTCATTGTGTGTACGGGGGCTCGGATATGCCATATGTGTATATGTGTGGTTGCATATGTGCATGTGTGTCCGTATTTATTAAAAGCCAGAGACTGACATCTGACGTCTTCCCATGTCTCTCTCCACACTATTTCCTCAAAAACAGGCTCTCTCACTAAATCTAAAGGTCCCTCCTTCAGCTAGGGAAGCTGGCCAGGAGCTCCAGGGATCTACTCTCTCTGACCCTCCCCATCTCAGCCCTGGGATTACAGATAAAAGCCAGGGTGTCCAACCTTTATGTGGATGCTGGGGATCTGAAGCCAGGTCCCTATGCTGCTGTGGCAAGCGCTAACACACTGGCCCACCTCTCCAGCCCTGCACATTATTTTAATCGCTAGTTAGTCTTTTCAAAAGTAGATCTTAAAGTTTCAGTATATTTTTATATCATCCCCTTCATTTGCTCTCACTTGAATTTACAGAATTCCTTTTCAGATAAATTATTTCCATCTGAATGGACTTCCGTTGCTAATTCTATTTTTTTCTTCATAGTTTAAGCAATATGATTTTAAATCTCTATGAAGCAATATACTTGAGCAAGTGTACAACGAAATACATCAACTTAAGGAAACATAGCTTTATCAGAGGAATGGCAGCTATCTGGGTGACCTGACAGAACTTGTGGTCGGAACTCAATTTCCCCAACCAGGGAAAGAGGGTCACTTGCCTTATTGCCCATTAAGGTCACTTGCTGTGTTTTACAAACCACCGTCACTGTTCTAAGCTCTTTAGAGAAACGAACTGCTCTGTGGTCTCTAGTTCTTCAGAAACCACAAGACTGTTTATGCCAGTTTGTATTTGACTTGAACTGAGAGCTTGTATTTTCACTTCAGGCCACACATGGCATCGTTACGGGGTAAGGTGGTAAGGACGTTTAGCAGAGAACCATGTGTATTTTACCAAATCTGCTCCATTTCAGACATTGATGAGTGTAAAGAGATTCCGGGCATCTGTGCAAACGGTGTGTGCATTAACCAGATCGGTAGCTTCCGCTGCGAGTGCCCGACAGGCTTCAGCTACAACGACCTGCTCTTGGTCTGTGAAGGTAATCCGAGAAAGATATGGCCATCCTCCAAAGGCTTTGCTATTTATGAGTGGCTTTTAGGAGGGCGTCCGGTTTTGTGCCACCTCTTATGGTCATGGTTAAGAGCTGAGGACATGAATGTGGTCCCCCCCCAAAGCGATAGTGAATGGCTGTTTACCTGGACCTGTTGCTCTTGCAGACATCGACGAGTGCAGCAATGGGGACAATCTGTGCCAACGCAATGCGGACTGTATCAACAGCCCCGGCAGCTACCGCTGCGAGTGTGCTGCCGGCTTCAAACTCTCCCCCAACGGGGCCTGTGTAGGTAAGCAAGAGGCCTGCGGTCACCAACCACAGCATACCATAAGGTCCCCTGTTCTGGAAGGGCTCCCTTGCTTTCTCCCCACAGCATACATTCAGGATGACTTTAGAAGGACTGTCTAACTCAATCTATCCGTCATGCTGAAATGCTCCCACCGTAACTTTCAGATTAGTTTGTTGAGAAAAGAGGTTGCTTCAGTGGATTTCTCTGGTAGAAAATAGAATCTTTGAGGTCCCAGTCAACCTACAAAACTTGCTTGACTGAGAGGGGGTGGGGGCTGGGTACTTGAAAGGCTTGCTTATTTTCAGTCAGCCATTGTTCTGGCTCGTTCTCAGCCCGTCTATAATAATTAATAGCAGGTTAGAGAAACGCATCTGTGCAAAACGAAGGAATCTTAATAAAACTCAGATATGTATAACATGTGTCCCTTTCTTTTTTTTTTTTTTCTTTTTCTGTTTTAGATCGCAACGAATGCTTGGAAATTCCTAATGTTTGCAGTCATGGGCTGTGTGTTGATCTGCAAGGGAGTTACCAGTGTATCTGCAACAATGGCTTTAAGGCTTCTCAAGACCAGACCATGTGCATGGGTAAGAAGGGTGTTCTGTTCCAGGGAGCGATGTGAGGCTGGGACTTAAATCACATGACCTCAGCAAGGACAAAGACTTCTGTCCCTGCAATGCTAAACAGCTTAAGGCTTTGATGTGAAATTGGCAAGCAGAGACATACCATGGCAGGTTCTCAAGACACTCAGCAAGTCTCCGAATTTTGCTCCTGAAGTTCCTGTGAGATGATGTGCATTCAGGCACACTTGGGGCTAGGTGGAAATCACCCACACAGCATATATTGGAGTGCACAGGAGGAGTAAGGGTGACCCTATTAACATAAGCACCGTGCAAATACACATCCTTTTTTATTGAGACTGCAGCTTAGGGCTTAACAGCATCAATTGGAGCTTTAACTCTTACCATGATTGCAGAAGTGAATATAACCAGCATCTTTAAAGTGGATTCTCAATAGCCAACATAACGGCTATATAAGGAAATGAGAGTGGGGGTTAAGTTGTTTGCAAAGGCAAATTGGGGGGGTGCCCTGAAGCTGGGACTGCTAGAATGTCCCAACTCTGATGTCAGCAGGGGGGCTGGTCCTCTGCCAGAGTTCCTCTCTGTGCTTCATGTGTGAAAGAGGAAAATTGAATTTAAGACTTGCTCACTCGGATGTAGCAAGTTCTCTGTGTGGGAATGCCAAGGCTGCGCACCCAATCTTTGGGGATTCTACATGCTTGATAAGTGAGTGTGAAAGCCAGGTTTCAGTAGTGTGGAAGTGTTCCCTTCATGGAGTATCTGTGCAATGAGGAGCATCTGGGGAAAGCCTCAGCTTACCCACTGCTCCCTGAGTGTACCTTCCCACTGTGGGCTGCCCCGGAGTGGCGGGGAAAACCTCTAACTGGTGCCTCTGTGGAGGCTATCACAAGTTTCCATCCCCTGTCCATGAACATTGTGGGAATGCTTGCTTTTACAAGAGACACGGGGGTCTCCTTCTATGCTCTTGCAGAGAGTATAATCTGCCCCCTGCCCCAGATCTGTGATATTTATGACTCAGAAATTCATATGGGAAAAAAGGCTGTCCCAATGTTAGCAGTTCTTCTATGATAAAAGTCAGTCAGATCCTCAGACCTCTGGGACACAGCTCTCCTTCTAAACAGCTGTGTCTGCTCCTTGTACAGTGGCATATAAGTCTCCTTTGTGCTGAGAACCTGGTTTTAGGGTATCCTGTGCTGAAACCGATCCTTTCAGGCCCTCTGTCTCCTGTCTTGGATAACCTTGCTAACTGTACATGCCAGGAATTTTAGAAAGCTAATGATTAATTCTAAATGAACTCCTTGGATTTCACTATTTGATCAAAGAGGCTAAAGTTTTCCTTCTGAAATTAAGATATATAAATTCTTTAACGAGTGTTAAGAATGCTTTGCTATTTGACAAGCAAGCCTGCTCTCTGTGACTTCTGTGCCGGTGGCGTGCCTCTCCACCTTCTGTTGCTGAGAACTGTACTGACCAATAGGGAATTAAACTGTTTTCTACTTCGTAAATTCATAAGTTTGACTTGTGTCCTGCTTTTCACGTTCTTATTTATATTAAGTAAGCACGTGTCCCTAGCACTATCCTTAGTGTGGGCAAGAAGACGTTGAAGGTGCATGCCTGGTTCTAAGTAAAAGCTGAGTTCTTCTTGGCAGATGTCGACGAGTGTGAGCGGCACCCATGTGGAAATGGGACGTGTAAGAACACTGTGGGATCCTACAACTGTCTGTGTTACCCTGGGTTCGAGCTCACTCACAACAACGATTGCCTAGGTAAGTCTTTCTGTCCGTTTGTCCTTGGACCTCCTTTGTCCCTACAGAATGTACTGAAATAAAAATAAAATAAAATAAAATAAAATAAAATAAAATAAAATAAAACCAAGAGCACGGGTGACTTTTGTTGCTAAACTTGCACGTGTGCCAGAAAATAGGCAAAGTCACCGCGAGCCCTCCAGTTGCCCTCAGTAGTCCCAAGGCCATGTACTGTTTCCAGCCCTTTCTTACAAATCCAATCTGTCAGGGTGAAAGGTCACTGAGACGCCTATAAGTGGATCAGGACTGATTTATAGTTTAGGCTCTCTGTCCCTTCTTGGTGAGACAGAGAGGGACCCTCTCTTAGCCACATGTTACCTCACAAGTTGTATGACTTCATTCCTAATCTACACTTGAGCCCCTACAGAGTTCTACATACACAGGTCTTTGTCTTAAAATTTCCTTGTCCATCAGCTTCAAAAGCTCGTAGCCCTTTACCCAACCCACTCCAACCCCCCAAAAATGCACAGCAAACAGATTTTGAGATGAACCCTCAAACCGCAAGGGTTTCGGCTTTTACCTCACAATGACATACAATTAGGACATGGGAACTGATGCTGGAGAGGTCCCCCAAGGAGGTGGAGCAAAGATAAGAAAAAGGGTAACAGCGATCTATTCCCTTTGTCATTTCTGTACGATCCTTATGTATAGGTAAGAGAGTTGGGTTGTATCCCATAGTCCTTTCTCCTATGCCAGAAGAAATACTTTCCAACTGGGAAAAAAAAATGGAAAGATTCACCTTCAACCCATAAAACTTTACCTGTTTATAAATGTCTAAATTATAGCTCACCCCCTTGAAAAAAAAAATGAGGAGGCCCTCAGTATTCCCATTAGGGATTCCGTCCTTAAAACATGTGCCATGACAATGATCATGGCTGTGGCCAGAGCCCCGGATGCCGTGGAGGAGCCAGGCATGGACACGGTAGCCGAGGCTGTAGGGGCAGTGGCAGAGGACTCCTGCGACTCTCGAGGCAACCTGCAGCCGGCTCTGGCCCAGCCCCCTGAGGACCCTGCGGCCCAGGCCTTGGTCAGCAGGAAAGGACATGGGCGGCGCTGTGGGCAAGGAGCTGGTAGACCTGAAGATAATCTGAAACAAGACCAAGCATAATGTGAAGGTCCCACTGGACAGCAAGGGGTCCAAGCTAAAGCAGAAGATTCACTCCACTATAGGTCTCCCACCTGCCATGCAGAAGGTCATGTATAAGGGACTTGTTCCTGAAGACAAGACATTGAGAGAAATAAAAGTGACCAGTGGGGCCAAGATCATGGTGGTTGGTTCTACTATAAATGATGTTTTAGCAGTAAACACCCCCACGAAAGATGCTGCCCAGCAGGATGCAAAGGCTGAAGAAAACAAGAAGGAACCCCTCTGCAGACAGAAGCAACACAGGAAAGTGTTGGACAATGGAAAACCTGAAGATGTGATGCTGTCTGTTAAAGGTGCCCAGGCGCGCCTGCCAACGGTACCCTTGTCTGGCATGTACAATAAGTCTGGCGAGAAAGTGAGGCTCACCTTTAAGCTAGAGCAAGACCAGCTGTGGATCGGCACTAAAGAGCAGACTGAGAAACTGCCCATGGGCTCCATTAAAAATGTGGTCAGTGAACCTATTGAAGACTACCACATGATGGCGGTTCATTTGGGCCCCACGGAAGCCTCTTGCTACTGGGTGTACTGGGTTCCAACTCAGTATGTGGATGCAATCAAAGACACTGTGCTGGGCTAGTGGCAGTATTTGTGAAAGCACTTTCACCTCTGGCCCAGGAGACTGACCCAAAATGAAGGGCATTGGCGGGAGAGGTCCGCAGCATCCCTGGATTGCAGAGTTCTGGGACTTTGTTCACACACACACACACAAAACAATCTCTATTCAATCTGAGGTGATGTGGTGACTGAAGCCAGAGGTGATGTACTTTCACCATTAGCTTAATGTGAACTTAAAATCACCGGTTCCCTTTCTTGCAGTCAGCTTCATACCATTTTTAAAGTCAGTATGGTGGAAATTAAGTTTTGAACAACAACAACAACAAAAAAAAAAAACCATGTGCCGTTTTCTTTTCTGTTATTAGAGTGCCATGTAGACCTTTTGTAAGAATATGTCAACACACTCCCCCCGTGAAGCACTGACTTCTCTCTTGCTTTGCAGACATAGACGAGTGCAGCTCGTTTTTTGGCCAGGTGTGCAGAAACGGACGGTGCTTCAATGAAATCGGCTCCTTCAAGTGTCTGTGCAACGAGGGTTACGAACTGACTCCAGACGGCAAAAACTGTATCGGTAAGGGACTGAAGCTGCGCAGACTGATGAGACAGTAGGAACTCCCACAGGGATACTCTGCTCATCCACACTTTATCATCGGATCGCAGGACCACCAGGACCTGTGTCGGGGTATTAACTGCCAGTTGGGAAGACATCATAGGGAGAGTTTTTACTGGGGGTAGTGCTTGAGGCTAGGCCTCAGTAAATGTACATGAAGGAATGAATCATAACAATTAACAGCCTTATGAGCCAACTACAATGTCTGCAATGATTGTCTCACGTCTCATGTCTGGGTTACATTTTTTTTTTGGTCTTCTTTCTCTCTAAAGACACTAATGAATGTATCGCACTTCCTGGCTCCTGTTCCCCTGGGACCTGCCAGAATTTGGAGGGCTCCTTCAGGTGCATCTGCCCGCCCGGATATGAAGTGAGAAGCGAAAACTGCATTGGTGAGGATAGGGTTCATTCTGAGGTCATGAGTTGTGGGGGAGAGAAAAGTGTGTGGGGAAAAAAAGAAACACCAGCCCCAGCCACTGTGCACACGGAGGCCTCTGGGGTTAAACACATAGAGCTGCCTGCGTCTGTTTTATTGAACCATCAAAAATGGTTGGGTTAGCAGCTTAGGGATGTGGGCTTGTTTCCATCAACAGAAGTCTTTCTGCTAGTCAAGGGATTTTCCTTATACTCTGTAGCCACATTCTAAATGTCAGGAAAGACTGTCCACTAAATTTTTAAAGTGTCTACAATGTAATCTTTGGCACGTGATTTTAGAATAGCTATTAAAGGTGTCCAAGCTCATGAAAATACGAAGCAGAAACCTTGATGGTTCTCTTGACCGTTTCCACTCTTGGGTAGGCGTTACTAATACAAAAATAGAAAATATTAATCCCCTTGGATAGCTGATGTCTTCTACGGAAGCTGCCAGCACAGAACACTGGTCAGCCTCAGAATGGGCTCTGGGAATGCCCTGCAGACACGGTGAGGGCAACCTCTGCCCTGCAGACATGGGGAGGGCCACCTCTGCCCTGCAGACACGGGGAGGGCCACCTCTGCACAGCACACTTGATTTCACATTCTGTGGATTGCTTTTGCTGTGTGATTGACATCTGAAGCAGCAGCATCTAAGTGGGGTTTTGCTAGCGCAGAGGGATCACAAAGGATGTCTTTGTCTCTGAGGCTTTCATTCCATCACCCTTGTTAAGAGCCTGAAGATGAAGAGCTCTGATGTTCACATTTGAGACAGTTGCAAGTGAAAAGAGTTATGGACTTCATAGAACTGAACTGTGTTTCAGACCAAGTAACTAGGTATTATGAGTATCCCTAGTTATTCTGGTTAGTATATATAGTTTATTATAAGATTTGGTCTTATCTTCTAGCCAGAATAATAAAAGCATAGTCAAATAGTCAAATCAACTTGGTAAAAAGTTTCTTGAAAGTTTAAAATTATCTCTGCCATTTTGTTAAATTTTGTTTGGGGTATATGGAAGAGGAATTTTTATTTGTGTATGTATATGCACAGATGATTTTACAGCAAAGTAACAAAGAAATTCTGTAGTCCATCAATCCCTTTCTTTAAAATTAGCAGTATTAACCACAATAGTGGTGTGTGTGTTTGTGTGTGTTTGTGTGTAGTGTATAAGTATGTGGTATGGTATGTGTGTGGACAGTATTCATGTATTGCAGGTAAATGTGTATTTGTGTGTGTGGTATGTGTGTGTATGTATATGGGTGGATAGTGTATGCTATGTGCGTGCATGGTGGGAAGTATGTACTTGTATATAGTATATTTGTGGTATATGTGTGTATGGTGTGTATGTATGTGTGCATGGTGTGTGTATACCATGCATATGTGCAGGTGCTATTGCCCTTATTCCCTTGAAACGGTCTCTCACTGAACCTGGAACGAGGCTCGCAGGCAGCTAGCCTTGGTGATCCTCGTGTTTCTACATCTTAGTACCAGGGCTACAGTAACATGTGACCAACCCCAGCCTTTACAATAAATTCTGGGGATTTAAATGTGGGTCTTTATGTTTGCACAATACCCAGTGAGCCCTCAGTTTTGGTCTTCACGTTCAGTTTTGGTTCTGCATTGTATCCACGCCAGTCCTTGTATGGAGTGATCGACAGCTGCACATAAGCTTGTGGTATGGGAATAGAAACATGTGTATTTCTGCACTGTAGCATTATAGGTACCTCTGTCTTGTTGAAAGCACCCACGTCTATGATTCAATTTACATTTCATTCACATTGCCTTTCTTGACCTAAACCTTGCTCCTTGGACTACTATTATCTTCCTATGAAAAGTTTGTTTTTTAGTTAAATTTACTTTACCCTATACTCATCTTATACCAACTAAGTGTCTCTTATACCAGTTTCTCTCAGATGCGATCCCTCTAATATGGTCATGCTCAGATGCAAACACACACAGAGTTGTGTGCACACACACACACAAAGGCATATGTGCATCCCGCAGATACGGTGGTGAGAATGTGGCAGCTCTGATATATAACAGTGGGCTTACAGAAGTGCAGATTTGACTTTTATGGGGTCTCCTACCTAACTGGAAAGATTTATTCTATGAGTGAACCTGTTTTGAAAAGCTTTTCCTTACGATATATCATGGCGAGCCCTGAACTTTAGGTGTGTCCAGGATGTCACAACACTTTAGAAAACTGAGGCAGGTGTGAGGTGGCATGTCACAGTCACCAGCCACAAAGGGTCAGCAGTCACCCAGAGTCCCTCCTAAGTACTAGATAGGAATTTACTAACCAAAGGTAAAACATAACCAGAAGAGACGCTCTGGAAGTGAGTACCACAGCATTGGAAAGGCTGGACTCGGTCCTGTAAGCATTGTACGGCCATCACGACGGACAGAGTTTTAAGAAGGGATGTAGTCTGACTCGTTTGTTAAATCTTTAGAGAATTAAATTGAAAGCATGTGCCAGACATCACTGTAGGGGCAGAAGGCACAACATGAGTCAGACATTGCACAGCACAGTCTTGATATTGCATTCTAACGTTCTTGAAGTTGTAGTACTTTGTCTCTTGAATAAAATAACCCACTAAATAAGCATCACACACACACACACACAGGGCGAGAGAGACAGAGACAGACAGACTGAAAACCAATGGAAAAGATTCCTTATTTTATAGTGTCATTCTGGGCTTTGAGAAATGATACTCTCATGGTCTAGTTCCATTGACCTGGATCATCCAGTACAATCAGCCGCGTGTTTAGAAGGGTAAATTTGGTGGCAGTGTGAAGAGAAGAACAGAGAAAAGATGCAGCCTCTGGTGACGAGATGTACAGTAACTGGGTGGTACCCAAAGCTGGGTAGAAGGTACTGAGTAGTAGAACAGGCAGCTACACACCTGTGTGTAGGCATCAAAAAGACAGAGGGATTCCCCAGTTGGGTTTCCAAAAGAGGTGTTTGAGGGGGGGTCCATGGGTCAAGGCTGTTTGAGCACCTGAGGTATATATGTCAGTCATGTCAGATAGATAGTGAAGTCCCACCCATAGTGATCAAGTGTCAGGGCATGGAGGTGGACATGGGAAACTCTGACATGTGGCTGGCTCAAACTGGGATCTGATCTTTCACTTTTAAAGCAACAGTTTACCTTAAAAAGGATAAATTCGCTACATACATAGTGTCATCTGTAGTTCCATTAGTAAATATCCTTTAATGAATGACCATTGGAGTATGGACAGGTATTATTTTCAACTGTAGAAAGGAACATTGATTAACAAACTCTCACTGTTCTGTAGATATAAATGAATGCGATGAGGACCCCAATATTTGCCTTTTTGGTTCCTGCACCAACACCCCAGGGGGCTTCCAGTGCATCTGTCCCCCTGGCTTCGTCCTGTCTGACAACGGGCGGAGATGCTTCGGTAAGCGATAGACTGACCTCCTCTGTCGCCCTCTCTTTTCACTGGGCTAGGGCTTTGTTATGACAAAATGAGGTCGACTCATAATACACCATGTGCAACTGCAACCCAGACTTCTCAGCAGCATCTGAGACAGACTGCATGTAGAACACTCTGTTAACATTACTAATACATACTCTCTGATTTTATGCTAAGACAAAAATTGTCTCACTGTACCGTTTTTATTTCATTGCTGGCATGGGCTGTTACGTATCAGTACACGAGTTGCCTCGGGCACAGTTTAATTTACTGAAAGTTAAATTCATTGTTTTTATACAGCTTTGATGGGAGAGTCAACGGGGAGACTGTGGGAATATGTTCCCGACTGAGGCTGATTTTACAAATCCCTAAACACATCATAAAAACATTTTAGATCTAATAACATTTTGTATGTGGATCAGTTTAAACTAGCAAATGAAAGTGACCCATGGAGAATGCCCAGGCCTGTCTCTTACCTACTGATCTCGTGTGTGCCCTGTGCCCTGCTCATGAGAAATGTTCCATCAGAACCAGTTGTATCATATCGTTCCGTGTGTTTAAAGAGCAGTGAGGAGCTCTGCTGTTTGCCTTCCCCGATTAGATACTCGCCAGAGCTTCTGCTTCACCAACTTTGAAAACGGAAAGTGTTCAGTACCCAAAGCCTTCAACACCACCAAAGCAAAATGCTGTTGCAGCAAGATGCCAGGCGAGGGCTGGGGGGACCCGTGTGAGCTGTGCCCCAAAGATGATGAAGGTGAGAGCAATGGCAGGGAGAATGGGGGAGAGGGAGAGGGAGGGGATTTTGTTGAGACTGTGTAGAGGGGGAGTTCTTATACCTTTGTATAGAACTTTGTAAAGGTTCTATGAGCAGCCACTTGGCAAGATTTTCCCCCAACATTCACGTACAGCCTGTGTACACTGATACCGAAACCACTTACCTTTCCTTCCAAAGCATTAGCACTATGTGCTTTCTGAAGACTTAACGGCAGAGGCCCTGGGAGAAGAGACAAGATGATGATAGAAATTAAACTTTACATAGCTTCACAAGTCCCAAGCTGAAAGTGCTACAGACTAGCTTGGCAATGGAGCATAGGCCTAACACCAGCCTATGAGTTAAGGCTAGAGTTTAATCTTTATCATCAAAAAGAAGTACATAGATAAGAAAATCCCATGTTGGTGATTTCATGAGCTGTGGCTCTTATAATGTTACACAAGATTCTGAGAACTAAAATCAACACAATGGCCCCAAAGCCCCCAAAGGACCCATCAGCACCAGTGAATTGTAGAGTAACTCTCAGCGAGATCACCCTGGGGAGAATCACTAGATTAGAAGTGGTTTCTGTGTGTATAAAGGACAGAGAAGTTTTTGGACTTCCTGGTGTTAAACAGAGACAGAATCCTCAGGTTGGTGGTATCCTAGTAGAAGCTTGGATAGCCTCTCTGAGTCTGCTCAGCTTTGGGAATTAAAACAAAACAAAACGGTCAGGTACAGTTGTGTGAACCTTTACACGCAACACTCAGGAGGCAGAAAGCTGGCCAATCTCATGATTGTAAGGCCAGCCTGGTATACAGAGCAAGTTTCAGACACTGTTGCAAAACAACAGACCAGAAAAAAGAAAATGAAAGAAAGAAAAGAAAAAGAACACACTCTTGTTAAAGATGGATTTGTACAGCGTCCACTGGTTCTAAAAATGAAGCTCTTGAGTGATGGAGGCTCTGTTTTTCCACAGTTGCCTTCCAGGATCTGTGTCCGTATGGCCATGGGACAGTCCCTAGTCTTCATGACACACGTGAAGGTAGGCTTTGGCACAGTTTATTTTTACTGTCACATTTTATAAAAATAGATGAATTTCTCATTTATTTTATAAATCGTGCTAGCTTTAGAATGCCCTGTAGTGTATTATATCTAAAGAATGATTTTAATAGTTCATGATCCATATATGTTATATGTGTATATATATATATATATATATATATATATATATATATATATATATATATATATATATCATATGACTATACTGATACGTGAAATACCTGTTTTTCTGACAAAAGAAGTATGTACGTTCCATTCATGTTAGATGTGTGCTTAATAGATATGGATATATTAGCCTGTCTTTCTATATGAGTGAGCTCATGGGAGTGTTCTATTGTAGATGTCAATGAGTGCCTTGAGAGCCCAGGCATTTGCTCAAATGGTCAGTGCATCAACACTGATGGGTCTTTCCGATGTGAGTGTCCAATGGGCTACAACCTGGATTACACTGGAGTCCGATGTGTGGGTGAGTATTGGCTCTGTTTTCCACAGCTCGGACGCCCTGTTGTATTCTCCTATCTGCCCAAAGGCCCCTCAGGTAGCCTCAGTGGTGGTGGAAAGATTTAGAAAACCAAGATGAGCTGATGACAGTATCTTCATCTCTCCTACCTTTGCCCATGCAACTTGACTCATTATGAAGATGGAGTTTCCTAGTATCTGTCTTTAACCAATTATGCAATCTCCAAGACCTTGGGATGTAGTTCAATGAAAGGTTATATTTGCTTTGCATGCTCAAGGCCTTAGTTTGGTCCCTAGCATTTAAAACAAGCAAACAAGCAGTGAACGAACGAACAAATGAATGAATGAATGAATGAATGGCAAAGCCTGTGTAGGAGAATTGTCCATTTTGTCTTTGCACACTTCTTGATACAGATGTCCATAGACAGCCTCTGGCTTCGGGACCGTTGCAGAAAGCATTGCCACCTGGGACTGAGAGCCTTGCAAAGTGGCCCTTCAGGTCACTTTATGCACTGTATAAAGGCTGACCAGGGCCAAAGGGAAGGTGCTGGGAGGGGGCTGATGTGTCACCTTGCCCTCTTCAGATCCTTGAAATGTGTCTGGGCCTCTGCACGGCTTACTCTTGTTTTGTAGACACTGACGAGTGCTCCATCGGCAACCCCTGTGGAAACGGAACCTGCACCAACGTGATCGGGAGCTTCGAATGCAACTGTAATGAAGGCTTCGAGCCGGGGCCCATGATGAACTGCGAAGGCGAGTCCTCCTGCCTCGAGGATCCACTGTCCTCGTCCTTAGAGAATACAGAATTTGTTTTTGAAAATCGCCTCCACCTTTAGTCACTGCGTCATTCTCCTGTTAATATGCATCCCGAGTACAGTTTCCTTCACCTCATTGAGCAGTTCCAGGAGTTCTTCTACACCCTCGTCTCCTGACAGCAGTCCCTGAGTGGCTCAGGGCTGGCCTTCATCATTTTCCCTTTCTTTAAGACTCCGTGACATTTTCTATATTTTCGTGTCTTCTCAATATATTGGTTAACTTTTAATTTATACTCTGGATATTGGGAAGGAGACAACGTGAGCTCAGTTACATTATGTTCATGCCTCTTTTTTTCCCTTTAGCAGAGTTAACTTGCGTAGACACAGTCGTAGCCTGCTCAGGCCTTTGAAGGCTCTGGTTTCAGTTCTACCTTTGGAACCTACAAGCCAGGTTCTTTGGGCTTCGTCCCAAGCATACATAGTAGAGTCAGCAGCCTAGGCTGTGTACACAGAAAAGAAGAAAGTATACCACCTCTCTTTCCTGTTGCTCCTTTCCAGAACCTCATTCACTCTGGAGCACCATGGTGACCTCAGGATTGTGTCCTCTGGACAGAATATTAGGAAGTTTAGATTTAGCTACCCGTCTGCCACCAGCAGGATAATGGTCATCCTTAGGGCAGATCTGGAGACGGAAAGAGGGAGGGAGAGATCAAGCAATCGTTAATGTTAGTCCTTGTAGTTTCCTAGCTCTGAATTTTTACTCATCACCAACACTCCAGGTAGCTTTTGTAATTCTTTAGCATGTAGCTGTTAACTTCTTGGAAGACAGTTTTGCCAAGTACTGTATTGTATGTACAAGAAGCAAAAGTCCTGGTACCTTGTTGCTTCCTATATGATCTGTGAAAAAACACATTAGTGTCTCTTTAAAGAAATAGCTAAGAAGGTGATATGTCATGAGTCTCTCACGCTGAGCACCTGCCCATTTCTTTGGCCAGACATCAACGAGTGTGCCCAGAACCCGCTGCTCTGCGCTTTCCGCTGCATGAACACTTTTGGATCTTACGAATGCACGTGCCCAGTTGGCTATGCCCTCAGGGAAGACCAAAAGATGTGTAAAGGTAAGGACCACAGTCTAGGGGAAGGGGCAGCTTGACCTGCCTCCTCCTTCACCCATTGACCTCTCTGGGGCACCTTTGTCAGAGTGTTACAGGGGGAAGAAAGGGGGGGGGGGTGTCAGCTTTGCTATAGACTTCCTCTCCTAGATAACAGGACACTTAGAAGTCTGTGGGTAAGATGGCTCGAGCATCCCAGGCCCTAATTACAGCAAAAGTCACTCTCCCCTGAACTCATTCTAAGGATCAGTCCTGGACTACAGGCAGATGTTTGAAAGACTGGGCGTCTTTGTCCCTCTGCCACACCAGATGACAACATGACAAGCGTCAGAAGAGCAGAAGTCTGACTGGAGAATTGCTAACGCCTCGACCGCTAAACAGGGTGTGCTGTTTTTAACTGTTTCCCCCTTCTGACGCATCTTTAATCAATGCTCTCTAGATCTGGATGAGTGTGCCGAGGGGCTGCATGACTGCGAGTCTAGAGGCATGATGTGCAAGAACCTGATCGGCACCTTCATGTGCATCTGCCCCCCTGGCATGGCCCGCAGGCCAGATGGCGAGGGCTGTGTAGGTAAGTCCCAAGGGAGGGTCTCTGAGCAAGGCTGTCGCTCCAAGCCAGAGGTAACACTGATCCCAGAGGAGCTGAACCTGAGCCAGCTCCATTCCCGGCTGTACTGAGGCTAGCCTTCAGGGTAGCACGGGGGACAGGGGTGGGGGAGGGGAGGGTGGATTCATGCTGCTGGAAACTGTGGGGCTGCTGTTATTAGTGAGCCTCTGTGATTTGTGTAAGCATCAAACTTGGATTGTAGGAACTGTCCTCGAAGTACCTCTACCCGTGCAGCCAAATGAAAGTTTAAGGCTAAGGGTCTCAGCTCGGTGTTCTCGCCCTGGTGAGGGGAGTAGATAAGGAGCAGTCCAGCATTACTACTCTCTCTCCCCACCACCTAACACATCGGAGTTTCAATGCACTCATTTTTAAAGGGATGAGGTAGAGCTATTACTTCATGGCCCGTGCCAGTGTGGCCTCATGCCAGCGTGTATGGCTACCGCAGTCATTATCTATGTCCTTCTTTTCTAAAGCGCTGTCTGTCACCTGAGCCACTGCAACCCACTAGACAGGCTTCCTCCTCCCTAAGAACAGGAGTTATTTAACTGAGAACCTGTTATTCTCCTGCCAACCTCCACCTAGGAAAACTGATGTCTTTTTTTTTTTTTAAGAAACAACAGTCATTAATAATTTCCTGTTTCTAAGAATAAGATTTCTTAAAAATGAATCTCTTCCATACAGTTGCCTGCTACTCAAAGTTAGAACAGGGAGGGGCTGCAAGTGGACACCAGGGATGCTCACCGGAGATGGGAACGCTGAGATTACACTGTGGCAACAGTTGTGCAAGCCTGTAATTGACCAAAAACCATTGAATTGCACACTTACAAATTCTATGGCACGCAAATTATACCTCAGTAAAGCTCATTTTGCAAAAATGAAGCCACGACAGAAAAAGGGATACAGGGCATACAGCATTACACTGTTTATTCTAACAAAAAAATAATAAGGGAATGAAACCAAAACACCCATTATAGACATGTAGATAGATGCATAGTGGTATGTGTATGCTAGAAAATATACATAGCTGTTAAAATGAGTATGGTAAATGTATGTGCATCCAGATACAAAAATAGCCGTAAACATGGAGCAAAACCATGTAAAATAACATGTCATTTTGTAAGAAACTGTGAGTAATATCATGTTTCCTGTAGGGTACATAGGCAAGCATGTCAAACGCTTTAAAAAGAGAAATCATGGGTCACCCCCAAAGTGAACCACCAAGAAAGATACCTCAATTAGAGGTTATTAATCTAGAGTGGTTTTTACCTTTATCTGACAATTTTGATCTTTGGCAGGACTGAATTCCTAAAGAACACGTATAGATAGCATAGACCTTAAAAATGCAGCACTCCATTAAATTCTGCCTAAAATTCCAACACAGCTGCCCTCTTCCTGTCATCGCACCCAACTAACTGCCTGAGGTAGTGTATGAAGAACATAGGTTGTTTTGGTTCATGGCTACAGACTGTCTAGTCCGTGACCCATGGGCCCATGCTTCAGAGTTACACCCAGGCCTCTCACTGCAAGAGGGCGAACACTCACCCCCAAAACGAAAAAGCTGGAGAGAGGCTGGTGCTGGGGTCCCATCTTCCCCTTAGGGGACAGGTCTGCAGTGACCCTGGCACCCTCCTACTATGCCCCATCTTGAGGTTTCACCACCTCCAGGTGGCCAACCTATGTTAGGGGTTTAGTTACATAGCGGTTGATTCAAAACCACTATCCATGTAATACCTGTCCATTTTTAAGGGATTCGCCTAGGCTCCAAAGTCAAAGCATATGTTTCTCAAATCTGGCACAAGGCAAAGTTGTACCCTGTGTGTGGGTGGGAAGGAGGAAAGAACCACCCTGATTACTGTACCTAAGGCACCGGGTTTGACACGTGATCCCAGGTGCTGGTGTCACAAGCTGGAGCCGCCGTGGCAGGCCTTGGGGCTTGCATCTTTTCTTGCATATCTTGACGATAGAATGTACAGGTCTTTAAAAAGTTTGTCAGGTCCTCAAGCTTTTCTGTTATAAAATGCTGTGGGCAAGTCCATGATGATCTCACAGCTAGAAATCCCACACAAATAAACAAAATCCTATAAAAATAAAGTGTTTGTATAATTTAGGATGGAAAATAAAGTCAAAATGAAAGGTGCGCATACAAATGCATCAGAGTCCAACAAAATTTCTCAGAGTCGATTTTCATAAAACTGTAAACCATGACAAGCTAAGGACTCTATGTAGGACATAGAAGAGCCCCCACCAAGAAAGCAGTATTTATCCAGAGAAGGAAACTTGATCCTGCCCTATATTATAATCAAACAATCACTTCTTGAACAGATCACAAGTAACAAAATTTTATCATTAAAAATAAACATATCAATTTGATTAAATTTGGTTGAAAATGCATTTATAGGCATCTGAGGTTATAATTTGAAGAAGGTGGTGTTTATTTTAAAGATAGCATAAAGAGATGTCCTCCTCAACCTTGAAGATTTTAGAAATGTCATGGGAAGGGATGAGTCCTGGACTATCCTGCCTTAAAGACCCAGCCAGAGCAGACAGTGATGGGAGTCTCTAAACGGCCTGTACAGTTCCAACCACAGCGCAGCGGTTTGGTGGCGTGTTGTCCTTCAGACTTTATCTAGCTATTTTCGTTTTCAGAGGTTTGCTTAGAAGATCAGGGGCTCCATTCCACCCTACAGTCCCCAGAAAAGCAGGTGTGAGATGTGGGTTGGCACCGTGCTGTTTAAATATAGACAAACAGGTCCAAACATGGACATTTCTAGAGAAAGGCCGAAAGGTCAGGGACGAAGCAGTCAACAGAGAGTCTAAGGCTTAGTGATCATCTGAGTTAGTATAATGACCCAGGGACAGAAAGCATGACAGATTTATTGAAGATGTTCATGAGTTGAAACCATAGGTTCCACTTTATACTATTGACCTGCTGGGTTACTTTTTCAACAAGACTGAACAGTTTACACAAATATGCGAGTAATACAGGCCGAACAGAGGGAAAGACACGAAGGAAGATAAGAAGTGGACTCGAGACAACTGGAAGAGAAGGGTGATTTAGAAAAATCACTTTAACCATCTCTGAGGAAGATAACTAAAGACCCTTGCATGGTTTTAAAGCTATTGAAATGTGGAAGAAAGAACAACGTAATGATAGAAGCTCAGAAAGGAAATGGGCCCACACGAGAGTTTAGAAACCTCTTTAGAAGTAATGGAGTAGAAATGGGGGTGGAGTAGGGGTGCTGGAGAGGTGGCTCGGTCAGTAAAGGTGATGGACATACAGTGCAGGCATGAGTCCAACCCACAACGCCCAAACAAAATCTGGGTTCAGCAGTGGCCACCTGGCATCTTAGCCTTGGAGAAACGAAAATCTGATTTCTGAAACTTGCTGGCTAGCCAGACTAGCCAAATGATGAAAACTGGGTCTAGGGAGAGACCCTGACTCTCAAAAAAACAAACTGAAGCACAAAAGAGAAAGATTCCCGTGGCAACACCAGCCTCCATGTGCACCTGCACACACATGCACGTACGCACGCAGACGTACACACTCACATAATAGAAATGACGGAAAAGATGATTAGAAATGTGGGTATAGAAAAGATCAATAAAATGATACAAATGGAAGACAGGTATCCACAATGTGCTTAAAATATAATCCCTTTAGAAAAAGAAAAAAGAAAACTAAGCAGATAAAAGGTGGTGAGTGTATGTGAGTATTTTAGAGAAGTTCTTAGGGAAAAGATTTAAACCTCCATCAAAAGGAGCGCACTGCCTCATGAAAACCCTTACACTAGAGTCATCCATTACTTTAATTATATTTAGGGAACGTTCACCATGTTGGTGGTGCTGGCAGTACAGAATAAACTGGTTTCCTTTGAGGTCAAATCTCTCCTTTCCTCCCTGGCTTGGGAAAAGGAGACCTGGACAAACAAAGAGATAGACAGACATAGTCATGCCCTATGGTGGTAACTGCGCCTTTTAAGGAAAATAAGGTTTTGCGATTGGGCAGGAGATACTTGAGAGCGCCTCGGGGTCTAATGAAGCCACTCTGGCAGGGGAGGGGTGTGCGACAGAGAGACTGGAAAAGTAAAGAAATGTTATTAATAATGTCGTTCCTGTGGCAGCAGTGAAGGGGTCCTTGCTGGAGCATGTGCCAGAGTGTGGCATACAGGGAGGCCAAAAGGGAAGCAGGAACACTGTAGTCGCAGGGGAGAGTCTGGCTTCATGGCAAGAATCTGAAGGCAAAGTGCTTTGTAAGGCCTGGGATGTGCCGTGCTATGAATGTGAAGGAAAAAAAAAAAGCTAGTCATAAGCCCAGCCTGTAATCTTCTATAAGCTGAATTAACTGTGCCTTGGATTGCTTGCACTCAAATAAATTGTAATCATAGGGACACTTACCTCATAGGATCATCGTCACGGCAAGTTTAGGATAATGCCGAGCAGATAGTAAAAATTCAATTAAATGCTAGCATTGTTTACCTTCTAATTGGCATTGTTTGAGAACTGTGGCTGCCCTGTAACGAGTCTGTTTTAAGGAGGAAGAAGTAGAAGTGATGTCATTTAGGTGGCTATTTAAAATCATCCAGACTGCGGTCACAGTTACATGTGGACAGATCTAGAAAAAAATAAAAAAACAATAAACAAATCAACTTCTGGGATCACTGATGACTGATTAACAGGACAGAGGAAGGAAAAAAAGTATAAAAGATGAGAAAGATTGTTAATTGAGTAAGTTGATTGGATGTTGTTACTATAAATTTCTATGGAAAAGACTAGAAAAAGCAGAGCAGTTGGCATGGAAAGAGCAGTAGTTGGTGATCCGCGCGTGCAGAAAATGTCCAAAGAGAGATGGTGGATGCTGAGATCAAGATGCTCTGGATGGTGTAGCTCCACACCGAGGTGCACCCTATGAAGGCTACAGATTTTAGGAGCAGTGGGGAATCTGGCATTTTGCAAACAAAACAAAAAACAAACAACAACAACAACAAAAACTCATTGCCAGTGGCAGTAAAACGCAAAGTAACGGTAAAAGCTGAAGCACATCAAGGTGCCATCAAAGGAGCAGACCGTCTGTTAGGCAGTGTATCCAGCCAAAGCTTTGTTGGAGAATTATTTCCAACTATTAATTATAAATCAATATAAATGTATTAAGCAGGGCAGTGACCATGCACGCCTTAATCCAAGCACTTGGGAGGCTGAGACAGGTGGATCTCTGAGTTCAAGGCCAGCCTGATCTACAGAGCAAGCTCTGGGAGATATGTCATATGTATCTGGATGGATGGATGGATGGATGGATGGATGGATGGATGGATGGATGGATGGAGAGAGGAAGCACACCATTTGAGAAAGTCTCAGATCTAGGGGTAGCCAAACTGAGCCCTCAGATTCTAGAAACAACCAACTAGAAAACTCAAAATTCACAATCTAGCTCATTATTTTTGGGAGTACTCTTAAAATTTCAATAATAAGGTCCCCCCCCCAAATAAAACAGAAATTCTATGGATTCATATCATTATGAATTTCAGAATACTAAAAGCAAAATGAAAATACTTAACATTTTTATAGGGGAAGGGAGGATAGATTCCCTTCAAATGAACAAAAATACAGGATAAATGAAAACAGCAGACTATCTTATCTTCAGTATTTCTAAGGGAAATAATTTTGAACTTAAAATTTCAAACTGAGTAGACTGTAAGACTAATCAAAGTGAGGCGTTGTCAAAAGCCTATTTTGTAATTTATTTTATATTCACATGACCTCTCTGAACTAATTAACAAACTATATATTTGAATTTGAATCCAAGAGACAGTGATTCCAAATGTATAGCCACACCTCAGTCCCACCAGTATACAAGTTACTAGCTAAAGACATTTGAACATATACCACTACTGGGGCAGGACCTGAGGAGGCTGAGGTAAGAAGAAGGCAACTTCAACTGCATCCTAGACGACACAGTTTAAGGCATTCTGGGTAACTTTCTAAGACTTTGCCTCAAAATAAAAAGAGCCTAGAGACAATAGCCTAGTGGAAAGCACTTGCCTAGCATGTATAAGGTACTAGATTCAATGCATAGTCTCAAAAAATTATAATTTTTGACTCTGGTTGAGAATTCATTAAAAGAACATTTCGAAATCATTTAAAGGATGCTACTAGAAGAATATGATAGTACCCAAGCCTGAGTTGGAGACACAAAGAAAGGACAGAAAATTAGATTGGCTTGACAGATGTTAAGGGAAAGGGGAACATGACTGTATGCATGAAACTTATGAAATGGAAGGTAAGGCTGGACTAGCAAGCGTGAAGAGTTTAAGTGGCTGGATCACAGATCATCACACTTTCAAAGTTCTTTGAGGTTCAGGTGGATGCTTCAGTAAGAAACACTCCAAACAAAAGGGTGAGAGGATGGGTTGAAATAAAGAGATGGGGAAAGACGGTCCAGGCATCTGCTAGTAAAAAGACAACACAGAGGATGTCAGAACACTGAAGACTAAACAAGGAAGGAAGGGAGCTGTTTACCAGAGGATGAAGTTGGTCGGTCGTGAGCGCCCTCGTGTTAAAAACCATCAAATGCAGCTCACAGAAACTCACAGAATGTCATAAAAAACCCAGTAAGGATATTAGGAATTTAAATAAATAATTAAATAAATACGTTTGTTAGTTTGTTTTTAACTTGTTACTTATTTGTCACCAAGCAAGAGTGCCGCTCCCTAAATTCTCCTCCCTGTTAACCGCCCTCAGAGGCCACAGCTGCGCCGCTGCGCCAGCAATCCCACTCAAAGCCTTCCTCCCTGGTCCCCACCACCTCAGCGGACCATCTCTCTTCCCACAGTTGTTTCCTCCCCTTTCAGAAGCTGCCCCTCCACCTCCACGGAATGCTTCCTCTCTGGGGGAGTTTCTCAGGGTCCAGGAGAACACCATCCCTCCCCTACAGGGGCGGGGTCAAAAAGGACACTTTCAGAAAGGAGCCATCTGATTGGGTGAGGTGCACTGGGAGCAGCGGTCATGTGACCGCTTTAATCCCGCCTCCTTGTTTTTTTTTTGTTTTGTTTTTGTTTTTGCTTTTTCTGAGACAGGGTTTCTCTGTGTGGCCCAGGCTGTCCTGGAACTCACTTTGTAGACCAGGCTGGCCTCGAACTCAGAAATCTGCCTGCCTCTGCCTCCCAAGTGCTGGGATTAAAGGCGTGTGCTACCACTGCCTTGGTATCTTGTCAAAGGCTTTTAAATACGATGAAAACACCGAAAGACAGTTGGGAAGCTGTGGTTTTAAAGGTGCTCATTACTTGAATTTTTTTTTTTCCTATGAAGATGAGAACGAATGCAGGACTAAGCCAGGCATCTGTGAAAACGGACGTTGCGTTAACATCATTGGGAGCTACAGGTGTGAGTGCAATGAAGGATTCCAGTCAAGTTCCTCAGGCACTGAATGCCTAGGTAAGTGAACACATGACTATTTCCCTGGGTGTGAGCATAGCACGTCTATGATGTCATCGCAGAACAGCTCGGCATATTCATCCTTGTCTGTTGAACAGACCTTGTACAAGACCAGTACTCCACACGCCCCCGCCCACAGATATACATCTATTAAAATGATATATCTATATGCCTACGCCTTACATGCCCATGTAGCGTAAGTAACAACCTGAAATAGTCTTTCCAACGGGGAGATTAGTTAAGCTCTGTGGAAAATGTGACTTCAGTAAGGCTGACATCAGGAGATGATTTAATTCCAAAAAGAAAATATTTTCAGTGTGAGGTAAGCTCTCCCAATACTAATGCAAAGCAAACGCCACACGTTTCCAAAGCACAGCAGGGGTTAATTTTTACATTCCGGTCCAAAAAAAAAAATGCTTGACAAAATAATTTATAATTGGAAATATAACCTCATGGGCACTGCAGCACGCTGAACGATGCTGAAAGGTATACACTGTAGCCAGTGCTGTTAGTGAAGGGCAGCTGTAAACGTGGGGTATGGTCAACTTTAAAGGAACCAGATAAAGAGGGGGGATCAACTGGTCAGTGGCCCTGTGGGCCAAGCATCAGAAGCTCATCAGCCTGCTGCTTTCATTCCTAGGGATATTTTCATACCTGAAAATGTATTTTATTACCTGTGGTCTCCGATTTAGGTCTTTACCAGATATATGTCTTTAAAGACACTACTTTCTGTTCATATTACAGTCTTACTAGAACAGTGGGCTTATGAGACCATGCTGAAGACTTTCCTCCGTGCTTACATCACAGAAGCCTCTGTACTTATATTAATCTGCTATCTACAATGCACCAAGTCCTCTCACTGTAGACAGTAACAGCATAACTACCACGCTCATAATGTAGTCTTAAATTTATTCTTCATTTCCTACCTATCATCACTTTGTCGAACAGGAAAAAACTTCGTCTGATGTTTCTTCCTCTCGGGTTCTCTGGGACTACAGCTCCTAACCATTTGCCTCTCACTTTCATTGAATCAAAAAGAATATAATTATATTTCTATTAAATAACTCATTCAATTTCTCATTGAATAACTTTTGTCAAGTTTAATACTCTATTCCTAGTATAAACACCATGGGGGAGGGGTGTATTGTCAACAAACAATCGCCAAGCATAGGCCGCTCATGCAAGAAGAACGCTCTGAATTTTGAAGGTTTTGCGGGGAAGGAGAGCATGATGGTCCACTGAACACCAAGCTGACCGGTACCGGGCCTTGACTCTCATCTTGTGTTCTGCTCCAGACAACCGCCAGGGTCTGTGCTTCGCTGAGGTGCTGCAGACAATGTGTCAGATGGCCTCCAGTAGCCGCAACCTTGTCACAAAGTCGGAGTGCTGCTGTGACGGTGGCCGAGGCTGGGGCCACCAATGTGAGCTGTGCCCACTTCCTGGAACTGCCCAATACAAAAAGATATGTCCTCACGGTCCAGGATACGCCACTGACGGAAGAGGTAATGCGCTGAGGAGACTTGAGGTGTCATATCAGACCGGTGAATTTTGTACATCCAAATTAATGTCAAAGAAATGTAAGAGGCTAATTCTATCAGAATTCTGTCTGAAAGTCTGGTACTCTATGAACAAATCAAAATAATATTCTTGCCTAATGCTGTATACAGGTGTGTGTGTGTGTGTGTGCGTGTGTGTGTGTGTGTGTGTGTGTGTGTGTGTGTGTGTGTGTGTGTGTTTGGTGCGTGTGTTTGCACACGTGTATACACACTTGTGTACACATGTGCATGGAGGCCAGAGGAACTCTCCAAGTAGGCTAGGTTGGCCTGCCTGTGCACCTTAGGGATTTGGCTGTTTTCATCTACCTCACTACCCCTGGCCTTTTAAAATGCAGGGTCCGGGGCTCTACCTCATATCCTCATGCTTGCTTGCAAGGCGAGCACTTTAGCCGCTGAGTTTTCTCCCCAGCCCATGTTCCACAAAATTTAAGAGATCTATTCCTATGTCAAACCCATGGGAGACTTTACTGCTCTCACTTAACAGAGGAGGAAACGGAAGCACAAACGTATGGTAACAATAAATAATGTCCAGAAAAACGTGGGCAAGCCCTATTGACCCCAAAGACCTTGGGCATTAATAACCTCCAAACTGCACTTGAACTTGTTTACAGAAACAAGTGCACAGCTGAGTATGGGTAGGAATTCATTCTGTTTTCAGGCTACTTCTGCACTATCAGGTTTCATACTTAACTAGAGGTTTCCACTTTTCTCTGTGTATGCAACCAAGTGTTTTGTGGATGTTATGAAAGATAAACTGGTTCCCTCCATTGCTATGAAGACTCCCGGCCCTGTACCTGACTGCTAACTGAGGCCTCCCTTCAGAGTCTTAAGGCAGGAGGGAGGCCTGAACTTATGTATAGTAAAGTATCACATCTTTCTAACATGTACCATAAATGGTAACTCCCACTTTGGATGCAAAATGAACAGTCCAGCATGAGTCTTCCGGCATAGCCCTCCCCTTGTTTCTCTCCCCTTGTTTCTCTCCCCTTGTTTCTCTCTCCTTGTTTCTCTTCCCTTGTTTCTCTCTCCCTGCCTCTTCAGTTGCATCTGTTTCCCTCCAGGGTTGCCCTTCCCTGAGAAGTGAAAAGGGACTTTCCCAGAACTTCCCTGGTCCTTCCACCTCATCCCTGAACTCCTCCTCACTTCCAGCTGTCTTCCACTGCGTACACATTTGCTTCTCTCCTCTTGCTCTACAGATATCGACGAATGTAAGGTAATGCCAAGCCTCTGCACTAATGGCCAGTGTGTCAACACCATGGGCTCCTTCCGGTGCTTCTGCAAAGTTGGCTACACCACGGACATCAGCGGAACAGCTTGTGTAGGTAAGATGTGGCTGTACACCCAGGGTTTGGCAACTCCTGGTTCCTACAGACCGAGCACCGTCAGGGGAGCACTGGCCTAGTCAGCTTTCACTCTGCTGGCCTGAAGTCTCAGTAATGATCCTCTTAACGACAGAGCTCTTGTTTTGTTTGTTTGCTTGCTTGCTTGCTTAACTGTGTGGGACACGGGGTCCAGGTCATCTCAGATTCTGTGAAGTGGGGAGGGAAACATAAAAATGGAAAAATGAGCTTTCAACATGTTCTATTTTAATTTAAAATTTACAAATGCATATCTCTTTGGTAAAGAAAAAGAAGAAATGGGCCTTTCTTGTGGATCCGGTGTGTTTGCGTGTGAAGCAGAATTCATTTTTACGGTTTCTCATGAAGGGAAGCAGCTAAGCACCATCTAAAATCTCTGCTTGCAAAGACGTCTCACCGCCACACCCTTTGGCTGGTTACATAGTGCTTCTCTGCTCTAATTCGTAATCATCTGATCCGTGCCATTTTCTGATAAACCGAAGGCTGTGGGAGAGCCTTCTTGTACCCTTTCAAACAGCTCTTATTTCTATTTCCCCAGCTTTATGTGACACCTTTTTTATTATTTATTTATTAGATAATTTCTTCATTTACATTACAAGTGCTATCCCAAAAGACCCCTATACCCTACCCCCGCCCTGCTCCCCTACCCACCCACTCCCACTACTTGGCCCTAGACACCTTCTTAAATTACCAATTTTACAAAGGTTAAGGAAAACGGACCAACCCCACAAAAGCATTTTAGTCACGCAGTAGAAACAGCAGAACAGCGGAGTACCCAGGAGTGGACTCCAAGTCAGGAGCTTCTGTGTGCAGCAGGCCTCCGTCCATCCCAGGAGCTCTGTGGAGGAAACGGAGATTGTCTGCCGTCAGTTCACAGGCCTGGCAGTAAAGAGTTGGCATAGCCCAGAAAGGACAGACCAAGTATAGCTTAGCAACAAGATTGTGTCAGTGGGTGGTTCTCAACCCTCCTAATGCTGCGGCCCTTTAATACAGCCCCTCATGGTGCTGACACCCCACACACACACCGTGTCCTCTCCCCCCACCCCTGTCCATAAAATTAATTATTGTTGCTACTCCATAACTGTTATTTTTATAGAGGATCAGCATCTCAGTTTGTAAGATTGTCTGAAATGGTTATTTGCCAATGGCGGCGACCATCATAAGGTTGAGAACCGAACCACTGCTGTAAGTGGACAGTGGGGTGTAGAGAGGCCACAAAGCGGGAGTTCACCGGAGCTTATGTAACCCCACCCTGGGGCCAAACAAAAGGTACAGAGGAGAAAGTGGTGAGACCCCGAGAGAACAAGAATGTGCAGAGCGCATGCTGGCTCAGCATAAACCCACGCCAGAGAGACAAGAGGAAATGGGGGTGCTCCGAAGGTCTAATCCAGCCTGATTAAGCTGAAGGTTTCTTGAGTTTGGATTTTTTTTTTTGAGCCCAGACAGTTGTCTAGACATTATAAGATCTAGCCAAGATCTGTGCGTTGATCCTCAAAGTAAGCCAGTCTGCTACTTTAGAGAAAACTGTTCTAAGCGTCCTTTCTTGCTGGCTGGATTCACTGTATGTTGCAGAGGGAAAGCAAGAAGGACAAGGAAGGAGTGAGAAGGAGGGTGGGGGGGGGGGGTGGAGAGGCTGGTCCTTTCTTGTAACCAGGACTCTCATGTTGCTCTTTCCCCTACTTAGACCTCGATGAATGTTCGCAGTCTCCAAAGCCATGCAACTTCATCTGCAAGAACACCGAGGGCAGTTACCAGTGTTCCTGCCCACGGGGGTACATCCTGCAGGAGGATGGAAAGACTTGCAAAGGTGAGGGGAGTCCCAGCAGCCACCGCCCTTCTCTCTCTTTCGCTCTCTTCAGGAACATCTGCATATTAGCCTTGTGGCACATGCTCCCCCTCTGTTACAATGTTGCACCGGGAAACTTTACCAGGGCTCCTATTATACAAAGAAGGGAAACTTAAAAATCTAAATTAAAACATGTTGCTCCTTAGAGATAAAAAGAAATAAAGTCTGCACATATGCACACACACACACACACACACACACACACACACACACAAAGGAGTATTTTTTTTTCAGCCAAGGACCTCAAATTTACTTCAAAGGAAAGTGGTTGGAACTGCTTGTCATCGCATTAAGCAAAATAGGCCAGCCTCCGGAATGCAAGTATCCTGTTTTCTGACATATACACGATCTAGACTTTCTTTAAGGAATATAAAAATGTCATCATGAAACCCACTGCTTCATATGTTATCCTAAATATTTTTTTTAATTAAATAAAATTTAACAAGAAGTCTGTCATGAAAATGCAAAACTCTTTTGGGGAGGTGGTCAGAGTACAGAGGGAGAAAGAAGAAGAGATATTGGGGAGGTAAATTTGAGCAAGTCACACATTTATAAAAATACCATTATCCACCCATTCATTTGGTAGCTTTTAAAAAAACATTGATGCAAGAGTTAGTAAGAACCATCAGGAACTGGAGTTCTGGTGGCTGCTAACCTCAGGCTCCACCTCAGTCCTAAGTACAGACAGGTGAGGAGTCAGAGTATGTGCGTTAATTTGTGCACACACTGTATTAAACATAATTAGCATGCCAGGTCTGATCACTAACATGGCTTCAGTGCCATTCTGTGTTTGATTTTATAGGAACCCCCCTAAGCATGACACCAATGGGCCGAACAGACAATTTAACTGTATTCTCTGTGAAGCAACATTTTCTTTCCAAGCTATATTTTAAAATAATAATAATAATAATAATTACACAAAAAGTAGCAAGTTCTGGGATTTTCTTGAACCCGCCTAGAGAAATGGTTCGGCAGAACTGACTTTTTTGCACAGTATCTGCAAAATGCATGGAACTCACACCTTCTACTGTACACGGGACCCACTTTGAATGCATTTTCCCAAATTAGGTTTTACTCAAATCAAAATCAGGTTTTGAGTTTTTTATTAGAAGAGTCCAGATATTAATTCTAGGTTTATAGTTGTTCTGGTTTTGCTTGTGGGGGGCCGGAGAAGTGGGTGTTTGTTGTTTTTAAGACAGGTTTCTCTGTGTAGCCTTGTCTGTCCTGGAACCCACTCTGTAAACCAGGTTGGCCTTAACTTACGGAAATCCTCCTGCCTCTGCCTCCCATGTGCCACCGCTGCCCGGCAGAAGCTATGGTTTTGCTTCTTCTCTCTCTCTCTTTTTTTTTTTTTTGTTTGTTTGTTTGTTTTTCGAGACAGGGTTTCTCTTTATAGCCCTGGCTGTCCTGGAACTCACTTTGTAGACCAGGCTGGCCTCGAACTCAGAAATCCGCCTGCCTCTGCCTCCTGAGTGCTGGGATTAAAGGCGTGCGCCACCATGCCCGGCTTGCTTCTTCTCTTATAAGTAATGGTGTTCCCTTTGGATATGGTAACCCTTCTTCCATTTCCAAACTCTGCTGTGTTTTTATTTAATATTCCCTTTAATAAGAATATGTAACCATCTATGTATCGAACCACGTTAACTACAAGAAGGGACAACTTTTCCATGTTACCTTTGAAAAGGGTGGACCTGCTGTGTTTCAGCCATCCAGTTTCTTGTTTTAAGACAATTTTGCCCTATAACCCTTTAGCCATGCTGTGCCAATTAGCAGCCTTCTATACTTAGGCTGCTAAATATGCACATTCAAACCCTCCCCCATACACATATGGGAACCTACAGACTGCAGCTGAAGTTTAAGCCCAATCCCTCCCACCCCTGGAAAATGCATGACTTCTCTTGGGCTTCTCTATCATTTCAGACCTCGACGAATGTCAGACCAAACAGCACAACTGCCAGTTCCTCTGCGCCAACACCCTGGGGGGGTTCACCTGTAAATGTCCACCTGGTTTTACGCAGCATCACACAGCTTGCATCGGTAAGGCAAATCGCAGCCAGGGTCTTTGACAGACGGCTCAGTCTGGCCTAAGGATGCAGATGTTTGCTGACCAGGGAAGAAGGCCTGGACATGCTTTTGCACATACAATGGCCACACTGTATGGCGTCTCAGCATCACATCCTCAGTACAGTTGTGGTGTTAGACCATGGAAAAAGTCCTGCCAGGCAATTGTACAGCAGGCATATTTTAAACCGTGCCTCAGTGTCACAAGCCAAACACAGCTATGGTGCTCAGATAAAATACGATTAAAGGCTGTCCTGGAGATTTTCAATTTTATTACAGAAGGCACATCTCAAGAGATCCTTAGTCTGTATCATCTAGTAACTCTAAAATACATTCTAGTTACAAGTCACTGAAAAACCCATGCTCCATGTTATGCTACTCTTGCTAATAAATTCTGATCTAGACTTAAAATGCCTGCCCCACCGAATGAAAACATGCGGTCATGCCCCTCAGTTTATTTCATAGAGTGACATTTAATTGACATACTACATAACCAGGAAGCTTGACTCTTTCCCTCTGTCTGGTGGCTTTGCTAGATAACAATGAATGTGGGTCTCAGCCTTCCCTCTGTGGTGCAAAGGGGATCTGTCAGAACACTCCTGGGAGCTTCAGCTGTGAATGCCAAAGAGGATTCTCTCTGGATGCCTCTGGGCTGAACTGCGAAGGTGAGTCCACGTGCAAAGGGAGCCTGGATGTGGGGGCTTCAGAAATGGTTCCATAATGCATGGGCCATTCAAGCCTGAGATCAGATCCCAGTACCCAGGTAAATGCCAAGCGGGCATGGGACCTCTTCTGTAATCCCTGGAGACCAGATTGGAATCTATGGAACAGGCAGGATACCTACACTAGAGGAATCTGCACAGCCTGGATTTAGCAAAAGACCCTGTCTCAATATACAAGGCAGAGCACAATTCTGGAGCACATACATAGTCATAGGCAGACACACACACAAACTTCCCTGCGTATACACATTTTCCTGTGCACAAAAGAGCATGCATATGCATGCATACCACATATATATACACAGACAAAAATAATATTTAAACTCTGCACCAATGGTGGCTCCCACACAATAGGTATTTTTCTCTTAAGAAATCCAAAGGAATAGCTAATGGGAAGAAAAATATGAAAACTATCATTTGGGGGTCTTCAGTTACGGGGCACATGCTGAGGTCACATTCAGGAAGGCAGATACATTAGTGTTGCATGTCTCAGATTCTGACACCAGCCACATCACCTTTACGCTTTTGCATTGTGTTACAGTTTATATTGTCCTGTTATCCTTTTTTAAAGTTATTCCTAGAAATATGTGGTTTTCCATTCTAGATACAATCAAAATATGAAATACACTCTTTGTACCGATTATAGTACAATTTTATATGCATTTTCCAGCCATTTTTATTTAAAAATTTTAATTTTTGTATCTGAAATCAATAGACATCGAAGCATTCTGAACCTACAGCTGCTTGCCATGTGTGAATTCAGCTCGTGACCATCTACATAAGATACCATTTATTAATTATCCATGTAAATTTGTTACACACACATCAGACATGCCAATTTTATTTCACTCTTTTGGGGTAGATTTCAAAGCCTTAGTTGTCATTCCAAAAGTATATGCATATATTAACAAAGAAATTATTCCATATGTCATACCACATCTTGCCTAAAAATAACAACAACGTATTCAAATACTTTAAAAGGATTTGCATCTAATTAGGCTTGACTGACAACAAAAAATATTTGCGTGCAAAGCCATTATACTTTACAGATAACTCCATAGTATTTGTATCGTCCCCGCAATGGGGATTACACATGAATCACTTTTGAATCAACTACAATTTTTAATATATAATTTACCAAATAAATCACACCACATGGAGATAGTCGATTCAAATGTACCACATTTGTGGCGACTATGGTTGATTTGCTGAAGCTAAGCTGTGACTCAGAGGAGCACTGATGTGCCCTGCTTGGGCAGACAGCATAAGATTAAAGTGGTTTCTTACCTCAGCCCTTCATTCCTTGCACCATCACTGACTAATAACCATGTTGAAGAAAAGCCCAGTCCCCCCCCCCCCCCCGCAATAAGCTGTGCGTTATTTGTTCCCTTAAAGGTTGTATTTGGAATGCAGTTACCAAAGGAATGTGCAGAGTGTATTTGGGGTGTTTTTTGCAGATGTCGATGAGTGTGACGGGAATCACAGGTGCCAGCATGGCTGCCAGAACATCCTGGGAGGTTATCGGTGCGGCTGCCCGCAAGGCTATGTCCAGCACTACCAGTGGAACCAGTGTGTTGGTGAGCATTCCCTGGTGGCCCAGAGCTTGGCTTTTCTCAACGTCGGTGTCTGGATAAACTAAATAATAGATGTTATAGCTGCAGGACAGACTCCTAAAACCTAAAAGCCAGTTTAACCATTTAAGGTTATTGTGTGAGGGGGCTAGAGTTAGCTCAGTGGAAGAGCACTTGCCTGGCATGTGTAAGGTCCAGGGTTCTATCCCACCTCTACGCACTGTTAAAAGGGTGGACAGGAAAAGTCTGCATAAAAGCATTGATGCACAACCGGGGTTTTAGTGTGCTCATCTCTGTACTCGTGCATGTGACAAAATCCATCATAAACATGTTTTTGGAATATTTAAAGGTACATCAACTAGAGGTGTAGTCATTTTGACTTTTGATGTACTGTGAGATTGGGGATGGTGTCAAAAACATGTTTTGCTGCTTTTCAATAGTAATTTGTTAGATTTAGTTCACGGAAGTGTTCACCCATTACCCTGGTATAAATCTAAAGGACCCTTTCTATCCTTTTTGAAACAGGGCCTCCTGTAGTCCAGACTTGTCTATAACTTGCTATGTAGCCCCAGGCTATCCTAGATCCTGCCACCTCTGCTTCTTCCCAGGGCAAGGACTTCAGACATACATCACCATGCCTGGCTAGGAATTCTAAGCCCCCAAGGATGGTCCTTCCGTCCTCACATATCAGATAGATTTAATGAGTATCACAAAGTTGCTTTAACATAGAAAAAGTAACTAGTTGGAGTAAATGCTGCTGACGACGCCAGACAAAAATGTTTATAAAAGAAAGCACAACAGGAATTCTGTTCTGTTCTCTGCACTGATAGCAATCACGGAAGTGCTCCCCATAAGAAACCCCTGATCAAAGAGACCGTTATTCTTCCTGAGTAGACTGACTGAGGCTATGCCCAATTTCGCGGCTCTGTTTGAACACACTCCATAGCTGTCCTGTCCAACACATTGTGAGAGCAGAAGCTTGCATTGACCAACGGGAGAGAAGCAGAGCCCCACCCCCACCGCAGAGAGCAGCAGACTGCTTCCTTGTCTCCGAAGTGATTTAAGATACTACACAATGATCCAACAATCAAATTGATTTGATGTGATCTTTTATGTTCCTCTCCAAATAATTTTCTAATGGCAGCTTAATGAGCTGAGAGGAAAACCAAACGTTTTATAAGAGAAATGAGGTTCATGAAGTTCTTCTTATCTGGACTGTGGCCTCGTGCCAGGCCAGGGGCAGATGCTTCGCCACACCAGATCTGCACTTCTGTGATGGGAGGAGAGGCAGACAGCCTGTGATTCAGAGCAAGGCCTAATGACTATGTGTGGGGACGTGTCACCAATGAAACCCATTGTTTCGCACACTGGCCAAAAAAAGATGAACAAAAGATTTTAAAAACGTTCAGCTAGCAAAGAAAGATGAGGCTAAAGCTTTAAATGATTACCAAAGCATAGAGTTAAACAGCCAATCAAATGATTGTGTAAATATAATTCACTTCTTTCTTTTTTCTTAATGAAAAAAAATGCTGTAGAATTTCTTAAGCCCTGATATATTCATATACTGAAGCTATGTGCTGTCAAGCCCTTTATAATATAGGAAGTAGTGGTTTTGACTATTAAAGATGATGTAGAATTTTATTTTTTTTATTTATGTTTTATTTATATGAGTACACTGCAGCTGTCTTCAGACACACACTAGAAGAGTGCATCGGATCCCATTACAGATGGTTGTGAGCTATCATGTGGTTGCTAGGAATTGAACTCAGGATCTCTGGAAGAGCAAGTCAGTACTCTTAACCGCTGAGCCATCTCTCCAGCCCAATGTAGGACTTTATTATATTATCGTGTTTGTAAACTCCCAGATCCATCATTTTTGCAAGGACTGCAGGCTTTGTGGTTAGTTCTGCAGAACTTAAGGCAGAAGAATGAGTCTATAGTAGTGAGTTTACACAGAATTCTTGGTTTCAATGAGAACTCAAAAAGAAATTAGAACACATAGAAGTCACCAGTTCAAGTTTTTACAGTTCTTAAAGTTTTGATCCGTCAACATGCACTGCAAAACCATCTGCATGAGCCTTTAGTCACTTTTGAGTTTCTGTTGAGGAATAGCCTGTGTGCGGCTTGAAAAGGTGAGGTACCATCCCAGTTTCCTTTCCATGAGTTCTTGAGTCAAGTGCTTTATTTAGCCTACACCTCCAGAGTCCAGGCCTGTGCGTCTCCTAATCAGAGAAGCACTTTGAACAGAGCATTTACCTGCCCCAGCAGCACCCACAGACTGCAGCAGGAGGATCCAAAGCCTGTGAGACCCAGTCACAAAAACACCACACTGGTCAAGGAATGGAACTGAAAGCACATAAGCGGGTCTCCCCCACTCGCAAGAGTTAGCTTTTCTTTCTTAAAATGCTTATCAAAGGCAGTCACTCCTTTGATAGACAGACAGACAGACAGAATTGCAAAGATTCTGGATCCCTCCAGGGGTTCTGCTCAAGTCTGATTAAATGGACACTGTTCTTGCTTTTAAGCCACATCACATGACAATCGGAATTGTAGATGTGGCAGAAAAAGAGTGAACTTTACCCAAGCCCGGAAGCTAATGAATGTATCAAATTAGAATGATAAGAATTAGAACCAAGCTGAGGATCCATCCCATAATCAGCCACCAAACACAGACACTATTGTATATGCCAGCAAGATATTGCTGAAAGGGCCCTGATAAAGCTGTCTCGTGTGAGGCTATACCAGTGCCTGGCAAACACAGAAGTGGATGCTCACAGTCAGCTATTAGATGGAACACAGAGTTCCCAAGGGAGGAGCTAGAGAAAGTACCCAAAGAGCTGAAGGGATCTCCACCCCTATAGGTGGAAGAACAATATGAACTAACTAGTACCCCCAGAGCTCGTGTCTCTAGCTGCATATGTAGCAGAAGATGGCCTAGTTGGCCATCATTGGGAAGAGAGGCCCATTGGTCATGCAAACTTTATATGCCCCAGTACAGGGGAACGCCAGGGCCAAGATGTGGGAGTGTGTGGGTAGGGGAGCACGGTGGGGTTTGAGGGAGGGTTTAGGGGACTTTCAGGATAACATTTGAAATGTAAATGAAGAAAATATCTAATAAAAATTGGAAAAAAAAAGAATTAGAACCAAGCTCAGATTATCTGCATTTGTTCGTATGAACACCCTGTGACTGGAGGGAGGAGAGAGAGGGGCTTTCACGTAGTCTTCTCCTCTGGTGAGCTGTCGAATGTTTCAGTCCGTACATCAGACTCCCTCAAATAGACAAGCTCCCAAGTTCACGCTGCTCTCATGGTACCACCCATTCAAGATGAGTAAGCGGTCTCTGAAAGTGATCCTTTTGGAGAAAGCTTTCCTTACAAATTCCCACCTTGTGAGGTTTCAGCTCCTTACCACAGGGAACTGAGAACACCCTAGGACACAGACTATCTGGACGCAAGTGGGGTTCTCCACCACAGGCAAGTATTGTGATCATTTGAAATTGAAAGCAGGCAGCTGATATGAACATTTGCATATGAAGAAAATGTTTCAATATGCAATTTTTTTTTGCCATTTACTGCAGATAGCTTTCAGTTCCTTCTGTATTATAAGCTTGTATTTCCCAATACTACAATCCCAGCATAGCCAAACATGGCATTTCAATTCACAGTATATCTCAAACAAGCCCATACTTACCTAAATTCATACAATGTTACCATGTTATATATTTATCGCATATAAATATGAGAACACACAGTACTTCCAGAAACATAATCCTGTTTTAAAATGTTCTTGTAAATGGAATTTTTTTAATTCAATTTACTCAATTAATTGGCTTTCTTGGTAATTTTTCTGACTTATACAATGCCTGAATAAAGTCATGGTGGGAACATGCCATTAAGTTTGTAATTTAATTTAGATTCCATGTTAGAAGAGAAATACTACATATTAATGGGAGAGCTAATTATGAAAGTGGGTGAAGCTTTGGGGCAGAATTTCAAGCTCTCAAATATAGAAATAAAACAGTGGGTACATTCAGATCCCACATAGCCAACCTACTGAAAATTTATGCATCTTCTGTGCATAAAATAAACACCAGGAGATTTCGCAGATTAAGCAAATGACCATATTTTATATTCAGTGGCTAAGAATTCTTCATTTACTTGTCTCATTTAATTCTCCAACTATGCACATTACATTAAAATATGCCTAATACTGCACTTTCGCTGGCCTCTATCCTGTGCTTTGCAAAGTTCAGTTTCCTGTCTAGAGTCCTCTGCTGGGTCCCAACTCCATCGAGGAACTCTCCCTGAGTCCCTCGGGTGTCCACCCCCACCCCAGTAATCACTGTGTTCCCCAGGTATGCACATTCACAGACGGGCCTGCTCCCAACCGGGTAGGCATATGTCCACAGACACTCTACACTCCACATGCAGTCGCAGGAATGGAAAGAGTTCCATGGAACAGATGTGATTCGTGCCCAGCGTGAAATGTGGGTTATAATAAAGCTCAGAGGAGTCAAACCCAGGGCTAGCTCACCAACCAAACAGTTAGAAGCAACCTCATAATTCCCAAAGTCAGAAGCACCTTGGAGCCTCGAACTTGTGATAACAGCAACTGAAAGCAGACCTGTAATTATGCTCCCTCGAGGCTTCTGAGGACAGAGCTAAGCATTTAGCAGTAAGAGCTCTGTGGTGTCAGCGATGGCAGGAGGGGCTCTGTCTGCACCAGGCAGGCACTGGAGCAGTTAAAACCACTCTTAGTTCAATAGAGTCAGTCAGGGTCCTTTTCAATGTTTTCATAGAAGGCTCTGCATTTTTCAGGGACTCCCTCCCTTATACACATGAAGAGCTGGGAGGAAGAGTAAGGGCCAACAGGCACAAATGCTGATAGAGAGATGGGCTCTTTTAAAAATCCACATGGTTCATGTACGGTAAAATTCACCCTTCTACAGTGTCAGTTGAAAGTGTTTTGGTGTGTTCTTCTAGGAGTATGCAAGCATCAACCCCAATAGTCCCCAATGCCCCCGCCCCCATAATAGAAGCCCCATAACTGATAGCCACTATCCCTCCCTCCCCCTGCCCCTGGAAACTGCCAATCTGTTCTCTCCCTCTCCCCCTCCCCCTCCCCCTCCCCCTTCCTCTCTGGATTTGCCTAAAATACAGACTTTTGAAATAAGCCTTTGTTAAGAGAATAAAAGAGCCAGGCAGTGGTGGCACACACCTTTGATCCCAGCACTTGGGAGGCAGAGGCAGGCGGATTTTTGAGTTCGAGGCCAGCCTGGTCTACAGAGTGAGCCGCGGCTATACAGAGAAACCCTGTCTCGAAAAACCAAGAGAGAGAAAATAAAAGAACAATTCATCAGGCAAACTGCAAATATCTGTCCCTACAGGCTGCCACTGTGCTCACAAATAACACCAGTAGAATAGAGGTGGGCAGTACAGGGGGTTGGGGCTTTCTCAAGCATGTAAAGAGACATATTTTGGAGTAATATTTTTTTAAACTAACTCTTCTTATTACCTTGAAGCCAATCATAAGAGTCTTTTTAAAGTTATCTGCCCTGTGAACTGATAGGCCCTTGGAGACCACGCCCTTCATCCCCTCTGTCCCTGCCCTTTCCCTGGGTAAGATCTTCTTTCTTTTCTTTTTTGAACAGATGAGAACGAATGCTCCAACCCCGGTGCCTGTGGTTCCGCCTCCTGCTATAACACCCTGGGGAGTTACAAGTGCGCCTGCCCCTCTGGGTTCTCCTTTGACCAGTTCTCCAGTGCCTGCCATGATGTGAATGAGTGTTCCTCCTCCAAGAACCCGTGCAGCTACGGCTGCTCCAACACAGAAGGCGGCTACCTCTGCGGCTGCCCACCGGGGTACTTCAGAGTGGGACAGGGGTAAGATATTGTCCCCAACAGCAGGGACAACGGGTGACTCTTCCTCTCTCCTGAGCGGTCAGGGTCAGACAGCCTTGCTTACCACCCTGCAAGGGTGAAACTGGAACCCCTGCGTGTGAAGTCCAAGAGGGGAATAGCACTGGGACTTAGGTGCCATGCAGGGTTAGGAGCACTTCCTTTGTGGAGCGCCTGAGATGTTTGCTTCCATGCAAGCATCAGTCCTTGGTCCTCATAATGGCTGAAGCTGGTCCATCCTGACTTAAGGCCATTTGCACAGCTTAGGCAGCTCCTGTGTTACTGTGAGTGACAGATGTGTAAATGACTTCCTCCCCTGCATCACTCTGCTGATTTCCACAGACGCTGGCCCAGCCACCCCTGAAGAAGAACTTTGTCTCTTTCTCTGTTCATCTGGTCTTATGTTGCCCAGAAAGGGATCAGTCCTTCACCCACGAGGCTGGCTACCCCTTGGGTAACTGAACTTTGGCCATTCTTACCATTTGTGTGTGGCTGGGTGGCCCCACCCCACCGAGACTGCTCTCCTGGGCGACACAGAAGTTGGTAGTTTACAAGTAAATAGGGGTGGTCTTCTTCAAAAGGATTAGCAAGTCTGGCAGGCACTAAGGGGCATGAACCAGTCTGTCCAGCACTGATACACAGTCACACATAACAGAAAAGATTGGGCTTAGCAAGGCTCACATTAGAGCCAATGCATTGCTGCCTTCTGCCGACTAAAACAGGAATGCAGAAATACCAAGTTCTAGAGCAGAGATCTTGGCCTGTGCAGTAAGAACTGGCTTCGGGCTCCTCTGGGCTTCCATAGCTGCTTTTACCTCCTTGAGTAGACTACTTTCAAGTGCTTCAATCTAAATAGGATGGAGAGCTGGGGAAGCCCAGGACTCATCCCCAGAAGAATCTCGCTGTTTCAAAACAAGAGGAAATCTTTCCCTCTGTGTGGCAAAGAACAGAACCACAAAGATCAGATTTTGTGATTAATGCAGTTCCTCGTGTTGTGCCGACCCCAACCATCAAATCATTTCCATTGCTATCTCATGACTGTAACCGTGCTACTGTGGGGGAATCATAACAGAAATATCTGTATTGTCCCATGGTCTCAGGCGGACCCGAGGAGTTGCGACCCACAGTATGGGAAGGGCTGGTTTATAGCTTCCTCCTATGCTTCCATGTTTCCTAAAGACTCTAGACTGCCCAGGCTAATGGTAATGTCTAAGAATGTTTTGCATCTCGTAAACAGCCACTGTGTCTCGGGAATGGGCTTCAACAAAGGACAGTACCTATCTGTGGATGCAGAGGCAGAGGACGACGAAAATGCTCTGTCCCCAGAAGCGTGCTACGAGTGCAAAATCAATGGCTATTCCAAGAAAGATGGCCGGCGGAAGAGGAGTGCGCAGGAGCCTGAGCCCGCCTCAGCTGTGAGTAGACGCAAAGCAGAAGCCCTGCTTTGCCAAAGAAAAGGGGGAAAAGAAAAAAGGTTACACACACACACACACACACACACACACACACACACACACGTGTTCCTTGGCCCTGCCCGCTGATCATCTGTGTCTCCCTAGGACATGTGCACCTAACCTCTCCCTCGGCTCCTTCACCTATAAAGTGAGGATTAAAACTATCAGCCTCTCATTCTCAGCATGAAAGTTGCATGCGAAGTGTCTGCCGAGATGCCTGATATTTACATCAGTGATTAATAACCCACATACAAGCATCATATAGGCATGTTGGTGTTCTCCCTTGAGGACAGGGACAGTATGAGGCCACCACTTACCTACCTCTCCTTTTAGTTACTATTACTGAGAATTGCCCCTATCAATACACACACACACACACACACTAACTGGCTGTGCTTCAGTATTCTGGGTCTCGGAACCCTTTCTTATCTATAGGATCATACTAACTTAGCCCAAAAATCTCTGATACTATTTTAAAATGACAAGTCTATGTTACATGTGTTTTTAAGTAGACTGAAGTATCCAACCCGATATTTAATCATGACAAATCGCTCATCAAAATATAAAGCTTTCCCGTTGTGGTACACAGAACATGATTCTGTCTAAATAATGATGGGTTCCTCAAAGCTTCTATAACCATAACCTCACTTAAGCACAAACCCACATCAAAGCATTGTGTGTGTGTGTGTGTGTGTGTGTGTGTGTGTGTGTGTGTGTGTCCTGTCTAACTAAGGCAGCATTCTTACCTCACACCCCAAGTGACAAATTCGGTTCATATCGTCTGGGCCCTGCTTCTGGCTCACTCTGCGGGTGAAGCTTTTCCCCACCCTGACAGGAATTTGCAAAAGCCTCTTTTGCAGACAGCAAATGGCCAGACAGGGAGCAGGCCTCCACCTGCCTCTGCGACTCTATCAGTCAACCGCAGGTGGCCTTTGGGTCCGCCTTGTGCCCTGTACAAACTCAGGTGTGTTCTTGCTCTTTCCCTCAGGTGGAACAGATCAGCCTGGAGAGCGTAGCCATGGACAGCCCAGTCAACATGAAGTTCAACCTCTCCGGCCTTGGCTCCAAGGAGCACATCTTAGAACTGGTCCCCGCCATTGAGCCCCTCAACAACCACATCCGTTACGTCATCTCTCAAGGGAACGAGGATGGCGTCTTCCGAATCCACCAAAGGAATGGGCTCAGCTACCTGCACACGGCCAAGAAGAAGCTCGCTCCCGGCACATACACACTGGAAATCACCAGCATCCCTCTCTATGGGAAGAAGGAGCTGAGGAAATTGGAGGAGCACAATGAGGACAACTACCTCCTGGGGGTCCTGGGGGAGGCGCTCAGAATGAGGTTGCAGATACAGTTGTATTAGCCCTCTGCAGACTTGGGCCCCAGCTCGGATCCCAGCACAGCCAGCCTTCAGAAGTGTTTGGAACGTCACTGACTAATTTTGAAGAGGAAAAAAACAAAAACCAAAAAAACAAAGAAGGACTTCTAATCCTTTCCCCCTCCCTGATTCAGACTTCGGAATGTTGACCCTCACAGGGAAGGATGATTTAGACTCTGGTATGGCCAAAGATTTGAGTGCAAAGGCAAACATAGTTACTGTATTTTTTATATAACTTCATTTTTAAATATATTAAAAAAAACAAACCTAAATGTTCAAGAGATCAGCGTATGGCACTAAATGCACAAAAAAAAAAATAATGTGAGCCTTCTTCCTGTTAGCAGTCTATAACACTTTGGGTATTTTGCTATAGTTGCTAATTAAAAAAAATATAGATGTTTATTTATTTTAATGCAGTAATATATGGAGAAATGAACAAACTATGTAAACAAAAAGGGAAACTCGCTTGTTTTTCTTAGATTTATAAATTTGAGCTATTTCTTTTAGAGGTGCTTTAAAAAAGAAAAATCCAATACATTCAAGAGATGTTTTCCTTTAGTTTTTCCGCCAGCCCTCCAACTGGTACGCACCTGACTATTTCAAAGAAAGTCTTGCGGAGCTGAATGGGCAGCGTAATCAGTAATTTAAAAGATGTGGAAGTCGTTTGATCCTGTCCAAAGGAAATGAAAGCCAGAGCGGCTCCCCTGACAGTATTTCACATCACCAGATTCACCAGGCAACAGGAGAGGAAACTCAACCACTGTAGCAAAATACCTTGACTGCTTGTGAGACCGTTAGCATTGCAGGCCAAACTGTACTGTATTTCTTCCTCGTAACCTCAAGGACCCACACGTGCCTCCTACAACACCTCATTCTTACCAGGGCATGCTGTGCACTTGTGGTCCCCTAGGCAGCTGAAGAACCCGCCGTTCCTTTTAGCAGGAACACCTGGCGTTCTGTCGAGTTTGGTGCTGTCGTAGTTAATTAAAATGGTGCATTTATTATGTTCAAGCTATTTCAGGATTGCCATGTGTGCAAAACAATCATGCCATGCAGCCAAGGAATATATGTTGATGTTTTGTTTTGTTTTGTTTTTAACCCATGTTTTTTTATTTTAATTTTTAGAATTTTCATTAATACTGTAGTTATACACCATATGCCTCATTTTATCATAGCTTATTGTGTATGAAATACGTTTGTAAAATGAATTGATGTTTAGTTTGCTTTAGCCATTTGAAAAGATGCCAGGAGATAACCAATAAGAGCACATCTCCACGTTCTTCTCCCCGGAGAACCCATTTCTGGAAGAGTGATGGAAACCTGAGATACAAAATGGCCAAAGCACGCGCACGCGCCGTCATTCCTCTCCACCTGTGTCGACCAAAGAGTAGTAACCAGTTATAGCCAATGTTTTGGGGCTTTTTGTTTTGTTTTGTTTCGTTTCGTTTTGTTTGTTTGTTTTTAATAACTAAAAAGAAAAAGAAACAGTGTAAATTTGTAATCAAGTGTTTATGAGGAAAAACGTATGGGTTTTTGGTTGTGTTTGTTTTTGTAGGTCTATGTATCAAATATGACACTTTTCTTGCAATAAAGCTTATTTTGGGGTAGTCTTACGGCTGCGTTTCCTGAGATTCCAATGGCTGGTCCATTTGTGGGAGGCGCTGGAGACTTCGCTTACAGGTATATTTATTAAAGAACTAGAGAGCAAGGCACGGCCACAGGAAGGTGAAGGGGGATGGTGTGCCTTATGTGACAAAGGCAGATGGGGTGTTTGCTTCTAGATCTATTCACACGGGGGAGTTGACTTAGAGCAGTGGGTGTTTCCAATTCTCCATGAATCATGAGCATCCTGGGGTCCAGTTTTCCAGAAATCCCACTCCTTCTACCAGCACATTTGCCGGATGTCTTATTAAAGCACTCGAATCGTCCATAAGGCACAGAAAAGAGCAAAGTTTCCTGAATCGAAATCTTGAAGCCAAAGTAACTGCAGGCATGTGTCAATATAAATGGCACATACCCAAAAGCAAGCCAAAGCTTGTCTGCTGCCTGGCCCTGCAGTCTACTCTTCGAAGTGAATAGATTTAACATGGTATTTAATGGGAACCCTCTCTTGATAGATTGCTAAAATGTGCACGCATGCGTGCACACACACACACACACACACACACATATGCACACATAGGCACACACAGGCACGCACGCACACACACATCAAAAAAAAAAAAAAAAAAAAAAAAGAACTTTCCAAGACTTACAAGTTAATTCAATCCATTGTAGGATTTATGTGCATAAAATTTTCATCCAAGGAATAAGAGAACAAGGGAATATTATGACCGATCTTAATTCTGTCCTTTGCCAACCAGAAATTAGCTTCATGGAATAAGAAAAGTATTTGCCTTGGGGTGTCCTTTAAAACTTACCATGCGCACGCAACTTCATCTGGTGTCTATTAATAGTACAGCTTGAGCTCTGTAATGTCAAATGACCTGGAACCAGATTTGACTCAAGTTCTGAATATGGAGCGACGAGGCTCTTACTCTACCTTTAATCTGCTCATGAGGAAGTCTGAAAACCTACCCTGTTGGGAGCTTCGTGCAGAACATAAAAAGGCATTGGGCGTGCAACAAAGAAGAACGCTCGAAGAAAATGACTCCAAAAAGCTTCTACCCAAATCAGCATTTTATGGGCATCCACAGCTGCTTTATAACAAGTGTAAGTTACATCATCTTATAGCTCACCACAGAGGATGTTTTGGGCAGCATGTTGTTATTTGCATTTCCATTATTTTCTCAAAAGATTCACTCAGCATTTTTTTTAATTTACAGAAAAGTATGTCAACTTGGGAATCTAAATCAAACCCAGTGACTCTATGCGATAGTCACAATGGTCTTCAGATGACAGCAACACTGTCTCTCTCTCTCTCTCTCTCTCTCTCTCTCTCTCTCTCTCTCTCTCTCTCTGTCTCTGTCTCTCTCTCCTCACTGTGATTTAGAGCTCTTCAGAACTCTGTCCTGTTTAGTTCTTTTCCATGTTGCTGTGGCTTACACTGCATGGGCGTTAGTCACATTTGAACTCTGAACTTCATTCCGAGAAGCATGTAAACTACAATGAATTCAAACATCTACTGTTTTGTGTGAGCTTAGGACTGGGAGCCGAACTGGTCACTCTATCCATTCTCTGAGGCCTTACTTGGCTTTAATTACCTCCTCGGTAATTTAACATCTGTGATGTTAGAGGTGAGACAACGGAAAATTCTAAAACACTGGTGTGCCTGAGTCTGTCAAAACGCTAGGAACTAGAATCAATGTACGAAATGGAAAGGAGTGAAAGGCAGCCATGTTTGACACAGAAGGTGGCAATTTAGTGTGTTCAACCTGACCACTCAGCAATCTTCATGTTCTTTAAGAATATGTTAGAGATAAGAAAGGGTCCTGCTCTTCAGGAGACTAGAAACTCCACCGCACCATGCCACCTGTGGCTGGCTCATCTGCACTCCTGCTTTGCACGAGTCCAGCAGAGGATCTCAGTGCTTACTCAACCAACCACTTCCTTGTCTCCTCCAGAGCACACATCTTTGGGATTTTGATGGGTTAATTGGGAGCTATTTAGACAAGTTTGTTGGAGAAAAAATAAAAAGAAGAGGACATTTTATTAAGAATAAAGAAGTAATTCCAGAACCTTAAGAAGCAAAGGTGAATGGAAAGATGGGAGCTTACCGCAGCCTCATGAGAAATAAGATGTTTCACATCTGGTGATTGGGTTGGTTGTTTGGTTTTGTTTTTTTAAGCATGCTCGTTTTCTCAACATATTCAAATCCATGAATACTTAATAAGAAGTATGCTTTTCTGACTGTCTTTGAATCTTAAAATCCTAGCATACAATACAATCTATGACTTATTTCACCATCCAATCACTGAGACAGTACAGTCTTGCAATTAAAACAACAACGACAAAAACAAACAACCCTCCTTTGAATCAAGCAAAACAGTTGAATTCCATCTCCTTGAACAAACTGTAGCGTCTCACTTTCCTGACTTGATCTTATAGTGTGGCTCCAAGGGTTCAATGAAGACAGCTTCCTATCCATGGAGGGCTCAACGGGTAGCAGGACCTCAGGAAGGCCAGCCTTTCCCGCCCTTTCCTTTTGTGCCATAGCCACCACTAGAGGATAAAGGAGATCACATACCAACCCAAGACTTCTTCCTAAGTATGGCTCTTTGATTATGGGCATATCGCTAAACTGAAGTAGTATGTCCAGACACATAGCACCCAGATGAACCTATTTCCCAAAGGCTCCACAGCTGTGAGATCTTTGAATGCCCCAACATTCCCACACCAATGTTTCCAATTGCCATACGGCTCCTTGCTTATGGGAATTGTGGGTAACAGCTCAGAAGTCCAA
>CACVCL010028627.1:0-95547 GCA_902729485.2 Mus minutoides
TCTTATGTAAGCACCTTGGAACATTCTGTGGTTATTCTAAGAAATATTTCTCCTATCAGGATGATATTTCTTTTATCAGGATGTTCCAGGCATGAGGCTAAGAGCCTTAGCCAAGAGTACAAAAGTTTAAAAGTTCAGGTTCTCATAACTAACTAACAGTAGCATCTGTGACTCCATCTTTAAAAACTTAACTTCTTCAGTGGACTACACCCACTTTAACAGCCCAAATAAATCTTCTCCCTACCTTAAGTCAGAGTCGAACAGAGCTCAGGCTGGTCTTGAACTTGCTCTGGATCTGAGACTGACCTTGAACTTTAGATCCTCCGGTTTCTCCCTCCTGGGAGCTGGGATTACAGGTGTGTACCATCATGGCTCAGTTTTATAAGATGCTGAACACTGAATTCAGGATGTGGTACTTGCTAGGCATCTATAATCCCACTCTTTCTTCACTTAAGTTATTTCTGTCAAGTATTTGATCACAAGAGAAGAGTAATTAGTGCATGTGTTTCTTCTAAAAGTTTCCCAACACCTTACATGTTTCTTTTTGTTTGTTTGTTTGTTTGTTTGTTTTTCTAGCCATGCTGAAGGGCAGAGTCAACTAAAGGTGACTAGGTCATGGGCATTTCCTCTGGAAGGGATTAACACAGGCCTTCCAGGACTAGGTTAGTCCTCCGGGGACTGGGTCTGTAAGTAGCCTTCCATGCTCCACTCTTAAATGTTGCCGATGAGATGCCAAATTTTTAAAGTTCAGACTCTATTTTAGAGAACCTGGCCTAAATTTAAACAGGTAAACTAACAGGCTGGTACCTAGCATTAGTTTCCAAGTTGCCCCCCAACAAAACCTGAGCTTAGCTCCAGTCTCTAGGCTAATACCCAACAAGACCAGTGTCTCCAGGCTATTACCCCAACAAACCTGTACCCCCAGTTTACAAGCCCACCCCCTGCCTAACAACTACCAATGCAGAGGGGAGCAGAACTTAAGTTTATGATATGGCTCCCAGCACCAGCCAATTATGTTAAAGGGCACAGTAGCTTTCCAATTAGATGCTTGCATATGTACTCCCTGCTTGGTACTTAAAATAAAGGCCTGCCCTGATAGACATTTGGGCTCCCCAACCTCCAAAACCATCCTGCATGACTTCAGTGCGTTGAGGGCAGGGGAAGGGGCCAGAGCTAGCTTGAATAGAATAAAGACCCTTCTGTGAGTTGCATCAGATAGGCTCCTGTCTGTTTCCTTGGGGATCACTAACATTTCCCTGGCATACCACCACCACTGTGAGTCTCGCCATGAGTAGAGCAGATACCAGTAGCATATGCTCGGGCTTTCAGAAAAAAAAAATAAGCTAAACTAACCTATTTTTGTTATAATGTACTTTGCCTCTGAGATTTCGTTATGACAATGGGAAATAAACCAAGATACAAGCAGAAGTTACAAGATACAAGTTACAGCAGAAAGACAAAGACAGAACCCTACTTTTAGACAGAAACACTTCTCAGTATGTTTCATCATAGATGTTTGATTCTGATTGTCCAGTCGTCTAAATATGTTTTAACAGAAACTGCAAATGCAGTGTTGAGTGAGGCAGCCAGAGAAGCCGTTACAGGGCACCTCAGAACCACAGGACAGGAGAATGTGCAATAATAGAGGCGGTCCTGCCTGGAGAGGGGACTAATGGATTCTGAAAAGGAGTTGAAAATCTGGGACAAATCTCCAAACCATTTCTTCGCAATAGTTCTAAGAAATACAAATTGATTTCTAAAGCCTTTCTGAGAATTCCCATAGGAAGGAAGAGAGCCATAATTTTTTTTTCCTGCTACCAAAACATTGGCACAAACATACAACTCTATAATTTATGTCTTCAGGGAGATCTCCACACATATTTTCCTAAAATCTGGGTAGTCCAGGTAGCTGACACCTTGATTTTGACCTCCAGTCACTAACCACGGGAGAATACATAGCCAGTGCATAAAGTCATTTCATTTATGGAACTAACATGTTAAATCTGATCCAGGCTCCTCAGGAGCTAGGTCAGAATTAGCAAGAAGACAGCTTGATATCCACACTGGGTCCTAGCTGTTCTGGGGATGAAGTGTACCAGGATACTATAGCATCAGAGTAAGTTTCTGGATCTACAGAGAAAAACCTGTGGGATGTGGTGGACAGCTGTGAGGGACAGCATCGCAGTTCCACATCTGATAATGAACTTCATGGAGGTGTTCCTACAAGGTGTGGCACCAAAGGACAGTCGAATAAAACCCTATGTGGGAACCAAAAGACAGAGAGCATGTCGCTATCAGCTGACAGCAATATAAAAGACTCGAATGCTTTGAACAACCATTCCCAGCACGTGGAAGTGAAATGGACGGGTCCCCAGGAGACCCAAACTACTAAAAGTGTCACAATACTAAACAAATAACCGAGACCTGAAACATGTGAAGAGATTTGACTAGTACTTAAAAGATGAACAAATTTTATTCTTCATCGATGGACAATGCTCTTCCCAGAAGCCACGAGCTATTAAAGCTCCAGTGCCAGGTGTGGGAGAGCTCGCTTCCGACTTGTTGGCCAAGCAGATCCCAGAGGTCCCTGAAACAGGACAAGTCTTTGCTCTTGTTCATCCATTGGTGAGCAAGACCCTGTGGCTGAGACATGACTGGCATTGGTTAGAGGACATGGAGGAAGTCAAGCTGGAGCTGAGCTGGAAGCCCCTCCCCACGGGATAGCTCTTTCATGGTGCCAGAGGGTGCTATGTGGACTGTGGTGGGGGAGACAAGACCAACTGTCTTACCCAGCTGCGAATCCTGTGAGCTACAGCTGTGAACTGCTAGGCAAGATATGCTAATTAGTACAATCTTGGCACGGCTGTTATGAGGGTAACCTACTGCTTTGTGATTAGATTTGAGGCCGGTTGCAAAGGAGAAATGCCTGTCTGGCTCTGTAAACTTGGTCAAGAGTCTGTGGCGTGGGAGGTCATAGGTCATAAGTGGGAACTAGGATTATTGTCTTGCTACAGGGTCACATGGTCAAACTGTCTTCTAAAACCTTGTGTTTATAGTCATAGGTGAATGCTGCACCCAGCCTTTGTGAGAGAATTTTCTTATGGCAATGGGTAGTGGTTAATGCAGAAACGCATCTGTCACGGTGGAATGCTCAGTCCTAAATAGGACCACGGTATCATCCGCACCAAGACTAGAGAGCTTCGTCCAAGAGGACGCAGGAAGAACACGGGAGCCAGACGAAGAGGAAATGTGTAGCTAAAAGATGTCTTCTGGATACAGTCTAGCCATTGCACTCAGGAACTAGCTGAAGTCATGGCTATTTGAACAAGACCTTCAGGAGACTGGGCCCAATACCATTTCTTCAAGATTGTGGGAAGGACACAAGAGGCTCCACCCCTTCCTGGACAGGTGGAAGCTAATGGTTGCTGTGAGAGAGGGGGCCACTTTCTTCAGTGGTGTGGCCACTGAGAAGATACCCTGGCTCCAGTAAAAGTCTCACCCACATTCATGCAAAGAACTCTAGTGGGTCGCCCACAAAGGCAAGAAAGAGGAACACTTGTTAGGATGAGGGTTTCAGCAGGAGAAGGGTGGTGATGAGGCAGGGGAATGGGAGGTTGAAAACGACTGAAACTCACTATAGAAAAGTTTGAAATTATCAAACAACAGCAATTAAACATGGCCATAAGGAAATGGCAAGACCCAGACAGCCTCCTCTGTTTAAAAAAAGGTATGTTTTTTTTACCATTCAAGCATTTCTGTGTCTTAAGAAATCTCCATAAATAATTTTCTCAAGCTGTTTTTTAGCAATAAAGATTAAACAGCAGATTTTGAGCTTTTTTCTGGCATGAATCTGGAGTATTAATATTCTGTCTTAACAATGAAATCCAGGCCCCTACTCTTTGCCAAATTCCAGAGCAGCAGACAGCAATGAAGGATTTTTCTTAAATGAAAATTAGATGCTATTTATATATTAACAGAACAATAAAAGAGGAATTGCCCCTACCAAGGTGAAATAAAACCACCAAGCTAAACTACTCCTTAGGTAGAAAAACAGTCTATTGGGGGACAAACTGCAGGGCTGCCTCGGAGATCAGAGACCAGCTTGCTGGGAAAGCAAACGGGTTTTAAATGACAGCAGGTGGGAGTATTTGAATGGACTGTTCTAGTTAATCAGGAACTAAATGGACTTTGCCTGAGGAAGTCGACCATTACGGCCAGAGAGGGGAAGTAATACTTTTCTGGCAAAGCAAAACTTACTTTACAGGGGTTTCTGAAGAATGTTGAATTTAGGTTTCTGTTTACATGGTGTAAAAAAAAAAAAATTCTGGCCTGGGTTGGGCCATCATCTCGGGCTGTCATCAGGAGTACTGCCAAGTGACCCAATAGATATGAACTGGAGAATATTTCTCCTGCTGGAAAGAACATCAAGGATAGCAGAGTTTGAGTTATTAGTTATTTTGATACATATTTTATCATTTGCTTTGAAAATTTAAAAGTACCAAGAAGAGATGTCTGACTATAGAAACTGTTAAGCATCAAAGCCAGGAAAGACAGACTCTTTCTCGAGTCTTAAAAAGAAACCCCAAACACATCTCGTTAGAGTAACAAATCTGTAATGCCTGGAGATCGATTCCCACCTCTTCACGTCTCAAATGCTATTCCCTTCCAATGTCTCTGGCTGTTCTCAGTTCACTGCAAGGATGGACTCTTCCTCCTACACCACCGCTGCTCTTTCTGGACTGCATCTCTCTCAGCTGTAATCCTGAGGGCAGCCTTTATGAAACGCTGAACTTCTACTCCATCCCCAGCGTTTGCTTGTTAGGCAGATGTCATGGTGTAGGTTTACAAGCCCAGCTAATAGGCATGCTAAAGCAGGCAGATTACTGATCAGGTTATATGGCAAGGCTCCATTTGGAAACATCATGAAAAAGATACACTAGGTGTGTGCACACCTGTAAGCCCACTATTCTCGACATGGAGACAAAAGGATCAATCACAGGTTCCAGGCCAGCCTGGGTTTATAATACCAGTTCTAAAAGAGGAAGGTAGGGGTTTGCCAGTGACACGGGCTTACCAGGACAAGAGGTGGCACCACCCACCCTGATAATTTGAGATCAATTTCTGGAACCCACATAGTAGAAAGAGGGAACCAACTTTGGGAAGTTCTCCTCTGACCTCAACACCCCCCCCACACACACACACACAACATACAAATAAATAAATAATCTTAAAATCTAAAGTTGAGGCCAAATGACTGAACCCTGTGCCTACTACCATGGGCCTGTAGACGCAGCCTTCTCCTCTTCAGTTGTATTTTGAAAAAGAGTCTGGCTAAATTGTTCAGGCTGACCTAGAACTTGGATTCCTTCTGCCTCTGCCTCAGTTACAGTGTGCCACAAATCTGAAGTGTCAAATGGATGTGTTAGGCATTCAGATAGTAACACCTAGGGCTAGGGATTCAGCAGGGAAGCTGTGGGTTCCATCATTACCTCTGAAACTAAAAAAGTAAGTGAGACCTCTTACTAAAAGATATACCAAACACAATGATTTTATTAGTGTAAGACACACAAATTAAGAAGTGGCTGTAAGTGAATTCACTTGTATTAGATACTTTTAATCAGGGTGCTTTTGTTGAAGCAGTGGAAGGCAAGCCTACTCCATGAGATGGAACCCATACTGTTAAAGAGACCAAGAACCTGAAACTACTGAGGTCATGGTCTCGGAAGCAAAACCTACTACTATGATTCTGCTCAATTAACACAGCGATAAGCAGCTCCCAATGACATATTTTTATACCTGTATGTGAAATCACACGACCTTCATCAGAGAAGCTGCTCCTTGCCGTAGATGCTAATTAACACAGGCCCACAGCTGGACAACTTGCAGAGTCAGAGACTTTGGAGCACTCTATCCTAAATGGGATGTCCTCGTCACACCCTCCCCAAGGCTCAGGGACTCTGTGGGAGAGGAGGTGGAAAGTGTAAGAGCAAAAGGCGTGGATGACTCCAAGGAGACCGTGCCTTCCAGACATACCAAGGTGACACAAGTGACACACAGAGACTGTGACAGCATGTATAAGACCTGCAAAGGGGCAAGCCAGACCAAAGCCCAGTGAGGGAAGAAGTGGGCAAGGTCCCACAAAGAGCCAATTGCAATTTACACTTGCCAGGAGAGGGAGGGAATAGAGAGATACTGTCTATCAACCCACACCAGGGTGGGCCTCATGCACAGAGTAGTTGGCCAATACAAAACTGTCTCCATGTGTGATGGCTATTCTTGGTTATCAACCTCACTGCATCTGAAACCAGCTAAAACCCCAAAGTGAAAGGCACACCTGTGAGGGATTTTTTGCCTAATTTGAAGTGGGGAGATCCAATTCTAATCAGGAATCTTTGAGGTAAGAAGACACACCTTTAATCTTTTGAGCCAGAAAAACCCACCCCTAATCTGGGCCACGCCTTCTGCTGGAAGCCTATATAAGGACATGGGAGAAGGCAGCTTTTTGCTTTTTGCCACTACCGTGCTCTGGCCTAACTGGCAAGTCCATCTGCAGCGGCCAGCTTTTGGCGGTTACTCCTGCAGGATTCCAGCTTCTAGTGAAGACCAGCTGAAACACAACTACTAGGTTCTTGGACTTTCCATTCATAGACAGCTACTGTTGGATTGGCTGGAACACAGCCCGTAAGTCATTCTAAAAATTCCCTCTTTCTATATATAGAGGGGATCATTTTGTAAGTTCTGTTACTCTAGAGAATCCTAACACGCTTTTTTAAACGTCTTTTTTGTTTGTTTTGTTTATTTTTACTGGTTTGCTGGGTTAAAAAAAATATGATCAAAATACATTGTATGAAAACGTTTAAATACATCTTGAAAGAGGGGTAGGGAATCTAATAGGGAATCTAATAATCTCGCCACTGCAAAATTATTCCTTTCGAGATACCCAACAAGATTCTTCTTTCCTCTGAAATTCTTGGCATAGTAAAAAGTCAACAAGTAGGTCTATAAGGTGTTTTTTTGTTTGTTTGTTTATTTTGTGAGGAGGGTTATAATATTTCCACTGCAAAACACGTGTTCTGCATGAGCAAGGCCAAGGGTTCACCCCCAGCACCTCCATTCCTAAACCACTTGAACCAAAGCAGTTAACATGGATTGTATTACGTACAAAAGAATTTCTTTCTTTGTTTCTTTGTTTCTTTGTTTCTTTGTTTCTTTCTTTCTTTCTTTCTTTGTTTCTTTGTTTCTTTCTTTCTTTCTTTGTTTCTTTGTTTCTTTCTTTGTTTCTTTCTTTGTTTCTTTCTTTCTTTGTTTCTTTCTTTGTTTCTTTCTTTGTTTCTTTGTTTCTTTCTTTCTTTTTGAATTTGTTTCTTTTATATTTACATCTTTTTGCGTATTGTCTTCTGGCTAGCAAGGCTTCGTGCCCATTGTTCACGTGACTGACTTTGGCCAATAGAATGTGAGCAGAGCAGTATGTGGGCTGAAGAGATGATTCCTTGGGTTTAAAAATTAAAAAAAAAAAAAAAAAAAAGTCGGTTACCGCCGATTCATCGCCCTCTTCTGGATTCCACTGACACTGCACCCATGCATGCGCAGACCCCACCACCAGCACCACGCAAAAACACTGTTAAAAAACAACAAATTAGTGACTGTGTTTTTGTTTTGTTTCTATGAATGAAGGGCAGAATGTGCCAGCTGTGCGTTAAGAGCTAACTGGTACGTTCTTGAATTTGGCAAGTCACTTCCTTACGACTATTTGTAGATTAAAAGTCTGTATGGTGGGGATATTTGAACGGCAGGAACAGCAAAACGGTACACAACAGGATTGCCCCTCAGCCTGCAAAGCCCCAAAAGCTCTCGTCCGCGGGTAAGCGGGCTGGTCTTGAAAAAGGTTTCTCTTTCCACCGGGACCGTGGAATACAGAAACCCGCCTTAGAACGCAGCCGCTGGCGGCTGATGTAATTGTAAATCACGCAGACGCTGTTTACTGAATATAATGAAGACAAAGGTAGTCCCCTGTGCTGGTGGTTTGGGTGAACACCTTTTCCTCCTTAGACCTTGATTGCAAGCTTGATATGACTTGTGCCATATCAGAGGCCTTAAACTGTAAGACTGCGAGCGAGCAGTGCGCCCAGCGGAGGATCTGGACCCGCTGAATCCAGGGCTTGGAAGGTTAACGCGCAAACGTGCAGAGCCACGGTTAAAACGCTTTCAGCATCCCTGCGCTATTATTGCACGGTTTAAAAACCTCCGACAAATTTCAATTCGTTAAACTAGTTCTCCATCCGTTACTCTAAACTCCTCCCGGAGCCGGATAGTTTAGCAGGGGCGCCCCGGCGTCCAGACCACGCGTCACCGCCCCCCTGGACGCCCCCAGACGCGCAAATTGAGCGCTGTGTCTTTAAGGGGGAATCGGCTCTTTCCGTCCAGGACAAAATGTCTGCGAGGAGCCCGGAGGCGAGGGGCAACCATCGCGGCGTCCGGGTGAGCGTGGCTGGCTGGGGCTCGGTGGCGTGGCGTGGCGTGAGCGACCACAGGGACACCGGGGGCCACAGTGGTCTCAGGGGTCCGCGGGGTCGTCGGGAATTGGAGAGACCCGGGGTTGGGGGGGGTGGAGGTGTGCGGGGAACGCCACGCAGGACCGCGGGGACTTCGGAAGCTCCCTAGGCCGTGGGCTCCAGGGCTGCAGCCGCGGGTTCTGCGGGGGATGCCTGCCACCCCAATCTTGGCGGAGGGGCCCAGCCTGTGGGCTTCCGGAGCCTTCTCGGGGCTTCTCGCTCTCTGGTTAACCAGCTCCGGGAGTGGGGGAGAGGGAAAACTGTCCCCGTAAAGTTGCCTCCGTGAAGAGTGACTTTGAGCCCAGCCTGTGGCTGTGTGCCTCCCAGGGGCCTCATGCACTAATTGTGACTTGGTTAATGTTTCCCACCTGTGCAGGGGGAGAAAACCGGTGTAAACCAGAATCCCCTCCTCCACTAGACACAAACAAAAGAGTTTCCTGATCCTTTCCTGGCACACTGGAGCCATTGGTTGTGCAAACCTTCTTTGGCCGGCTTAAAGCTTTACTAAGAAGAATAGGAAGGATTTTCCTTCATTGGAAAAAAAGTACCTGCCATTGCTGAGCTCCAGAGGTGTTTAGAACAGCTGTTGAATAATTAGTTTCGTGAGTTGAGATAATTAGTGGTGTTCTGAATTTTTTTTTTAAGACGAGGTCTAACTGTTGCTTTGGGTGACCTGGAACTTGCCTGTGTAGACCAGGCTGACCTGAATCTCAGACTACCTGCCTCTGCCTCCCAAGGGCTTGGATTAAATTCATGGGATTAAATTCTTGGTGATTCCAGTACTATATTAGGACACCCTTTGGCCTCCAAAATAGTTCAAGGCCAGTGACAATAAAAGCATAGAAAACTTTGTTTTTTAAAGTGTTAAAAATCCATACCACTTAATCCAAAGGCATATGTGTGTATGTATGTGTACATATATTAATGCAGAGTTGAAATAAAGGTGCACTTTTTGGCATAGTGCATTATTTTACAATGCATTAATAGTGCTTTGGTGGCTTTTAGCTAATGGTAGAAATAGCTGAGAGTTCAGCTTAAAGCATTCAGGTAGCGTTTTTTTGCTTCACTAAATAGCTATGAATCCAGTACTATTTGTTTTTAACAGCCCATATAAAACTTTTTTCTGAATATTTTTCCACTTAGCTCTTTGTTTCACAATACTTTGCAGTCATTTTCACTGACTTAAAAGTTTGTTATGGGCATGCTCCCACTCCCATCGTGTGTTCATGACCGTGAGGATGCCTGAGGGTCAGATTCCACAGAGCCTAGGTTACAGGCAGTTAGGAGCAGTTGGACGGGGAGGCTGGGAATGGAGCTCTGTCCTCGAAGAGCAGCCAGCGCTCAGAACCACAGCCATCTCTCAGGCCCCTTTCCCAGCTTTTAATTTCATGTTTTGCCTTCAGGCTAATAATTACAGTCTAATAGTTCTGGTTGTCTGGGTCTGTTTATGAATGAGCCCACGGTGGGAAACGGATAGGTGAGCAGGGCTGGACAGGTCACAGGTGAGCCGATCACAGTTCCTTGGCACTGCGGCTGTGGCTGCTAATTACTCAATTATGTTTGCTTTGATTTAAACCACTGTTGGATAAAGTAAGTGCAAGCCATTAGTGTTTCACATAATCTGTGAATTTCATAACTTCAGTTTTTTCCTGTTAGATCCAGGTTCAATCAACACATCCCTGTTTATTGCTCTGCCTGGCAAATCCACCTGAAGCTATCGGTCTTGACTACAGAAGGACAAACAGGACTGCACCTCACTTGTTTCCTTTTGAAAACATTTCCTGGTTCTTTGGCCTCTGGCCTACCCAGTTCTTAGTGTGCAAGCATAAGCTTATGGGTGGCTTGTAGTGACTGTATGCATGAAACAAAGCAAGGGAGGTCTCAAATAAAGGTGCACGTCAAAGCACGAGGCTTTAGAGTGAATGGAAAATGGAGCCGTGGTGCCCTCAGGGATGGTGGAGACGGTTTATTGTGGATCTGAGGGAGAGCACAACCAGAAGTCCCAAACTGAAGGGAGCCCTGATGGGGAACGAGAGAAGCAAGAGGAGGAAAGCCAGGAGGGCTAGAGGCCAAGGAGAGATCAGAGGCTGAGGCTGGGGGGAAGGGAAGCCCAGGCCCTGGGCGGAGGGTTTTGGTGAAGAGCCAGGACTCTAGCAGGTGTTAGAAAGCTTTGATATGTTAAATAGGCACCTCAGCCATCTGTCCTGAGTTTGAGACAGAAAAGTTTTCTTTTTTCTTTCTCCATTTATTAGGTCAGGAGCTTAGTGGTAGAGAACTTGCCTAGCCTGTATGAGGTAGTTGGTGCTGTCTCCCAACACACAAAAAAAATAAATAAAAGAATTAGTAGAAGCCAGGCAGTGGTGGCGCACACCTTTAATCCCAGCACTCGGGAGGCAGAGGCAGGCGGATTTCTGAGTTCAAGGCCAGCCTGGTCTACAAAGTGAGTTCCAGGACAGCCAGGGCTATACAGAGAAACCCTGTCTCGAAAAACCAAAAAAAAAAAAAAAAAAAAAAAAAAAATTAGTAGAGAGAGCACATTTGCTTGTCTTATGATAACTTTATAGCTATACATGTATATATATCTAGCTATATGTCTTAGCGTATAAGACCATAGTTGGAGGTTTAAGGGTTTTGCATTTGTGTGTGTGTGAGTGCCCATGTGTGTGTGCGGGCCAGGACAATCCTTACACCATGGGAGTCCCATTGTTCAGACCTGCTGACAGGTGCCTTTACCTGCTGAGCCATCTTGATGGCTCTATACATCCAGGTTTTAATGGCTTCCTTCAACCTGTGTTGGTATTTGGGGAAGTCGTACTGAGGTATCTGGATTTAACTTGATAGGTTACTAGTAAATCTCTTCAAGAGGGACTCGAATGCAGGCTGATCCTTGGGAATCTGTTGCCTCCCACAGATGCAGGCTTATCAATCCTTCCAGAGAGTAGACCCCAATGAAGTTCAGCCACGGGAAGATTGAGCATAGTGCCAGAGCGGTGGTCTCCCCTTGCCATCAAAGTTTGCACTGAGTTTTTTCATCCAGCGCTTTTGCCCTCTGAAATTGGACTCAAAATTGTTCGCTACTAAGTTGATTTTTATCCTAGCAGTACTTTAAGTAGCTTCAATGTGTTTAATTTTAAAACGAACTGGGAAGCCTAGTTATATACTAACAAAGTAGAACTTTTTGAAGCCCAACTGATCTGATTTTAACCAAGGATATCAGAATTACTGGAAATACAGCTTCCTCCCTGCCCCCAGGTGGTGAGTTTTTGAAGGCAAAGTCTCCACTGCTCTTCTCAGCTGGTCAGCAGCAGGCCCTTGTGGAACCCCGAGCAGGTGCATGGTGAACATTTATTTGAGAGTTGGCTGGAGTAAAAGCATAAGCAAAATAATCACACCTGTCAGCACCTTTGTGCCAGGTTTTAAAAACGTCTAAGGAAAGGAATGAAAGGTCTTGTCCTTCACTTTCTCTATTAGCTACACACATAGTAATAATGGTTATGCATTGTTATCTGGTGCTTATTAAGGGGGATGTGGACATCACCCAGCTTGGGCTAGTCCATTTCCCATAGTTCCTGGACAGGAGCGAAGAGCAGTCTGCTTCTATGTGAAGGTCCATTTAGGAAGGGAAAATCGGAGGAGCGATGGCTGTGGGTCTCTCTGATCCTTTCTGGTTTGGCTTGGGCATTGTGAATCTCTTAGGATTCCATCTTGGATGTCTGCCAGAAATGCCCCAGTGCTGCTCAGTGCTGGTGCACGTGGGCAGGAGGTGCCAGGCACTCCTCTGTAGTACATCTGCACAGTGCTTCTCGGCAACCCTTTAGAAACACGTTATCTTAGTTCCGGGCGATGTACCCATGGCAGATGCAGCCAGGTGTCTGCTCTCTCAGGCACAGGAACAGGCTGAGTTCCTTCCTCTCCCGTCACATCCTCTGCTTCCTGTGGGCACAGAATCTCCTGCTTGAGCAAGGCACAGGGGGGCAATGCTACACTTAATGGACCCTATAGGTTCATGCCCTCCCTTCAGATGGCAACCCCCTGTACATGTGGATCCCCCAGTGTCTCAGCAAGGGCCTTGCCCTTGGGACTGTCTTCCTCCAGCCTCCTTAAGGTCTCTTCCCACCTGAACTCCTAGCTGAGATGCCATGGGTTGTTTATTAAAAGTTGCTTTTTTATTTAATATAGATCTTGCCACATTGTGGTAAGGCATAGCACCCATATGCTTTCTCGGGTTTTCTTTGGCTTTTTTGTCTAATACTTCCCCTCCTCCACCTCTCCCATCACCTTATACCTCAGCTGTTGTGTCTCCTTACTTTTTTAGCCTGAATCCGTGGAGATGGCTCCATATAGGACTTTTAGACACCATGAAAGTGGTAGACATTCTGTAGAAGCGGTATTTTGAGTTTTTGACATGTCTGGCTAGCAGCACACAGGCACGGGCAGCTGGGCTCTTGGGAGCCTTGTAGTCATGAAAGGAAACGGCTGATGCTCTGTAATGCACTGCAATGCTCAGCCATGGTGCTTGGTAGGCTATGTGTATTAAGGCCAGCTTCTACTTAGTGTCTTCCGTGCCTGGTGGGTTCATTAGGACGTAACTACAGCATGGTTAAAGAACATCTGTATCTTTACAGCAAACACTTTACAACACTATAGAAAGCTGGAATTCTCTAGAAATGTATAACACCTGGTCGATTTCCCATCTTTTTAATAACTGCTTAATATTCCCTGTTGTAAACAGACACTATATACTCAGATATAGCTCCCATTCTAAATGATGAAATATCCTACCACATATGACTTAATGTAGTGTACCTTTAGTTCTACAGAATCCTATCTACTTTTAACTAATGTAGAAAGTTCCAGATGGCTTTCCTCAAAGCGCTCAGATCTTTGGTAGGAAGCAAGTGTGCCCTGTTTCTGCCCCCTTGGTCAGTGTGGTGGATGTAAAGTGACGCTTGCTCTTGTCCCCATAGCAGTTCCCTGAGCAGGACCGCCTTTCCACAGACATTTGAATTGGCCCTGAGGTCAGTGGCCTACCCATGGTTTTTGCCTAGTTTTCTATTGGATCACTTGCTTTTTAAAAAATCCCGTTGTGAGAACTCTTGGTGTGCTCTGTTGTGCCGAGCAGTTCCGGAGCTAGATGGATGAACTTGGCCTTTCTGTTGCACTCCAGGCAAAGCCAGAATGGACTCAGGCTGTATTCCAGGGCTGGACAGGTGCGTAGGTGGGGTTCCACCCTGATAGTCATATCCTAGGAAGCCAGGATGCAGGACTATGGAGGACTGAGAAGGTGGAGCAGTTCCGTACCGTGCTGCCTTCCATTGGTTAAGACCTCCAACAGTAAAGGGCTGGCCAGTCAAAGAATGTCCTCTCCATCACCGTGGAGGGGCAGCACTGCGCTGGCCCACATTGTAGTGTTGCTTGTCTCCCTCTCGGATGAGGAGCACGGTGAAGAACCTACGTTCTCTTGCAGTGCCCACCTTAACTTCCAGCAGACCACACATGTGGCTAGTGCTCTCTCAGCATCCCAGAATTTACAGGAAGCCCAGTTTGCCGCAGCTCACAAGGGTATTGAAAGCTTGACAGTGATGGGTCACCCCTGGCGTTGTTAGAGGTGCATTAAGCAATGGGGACTCTGAACCCTCCACACAGGTGAAAAAAACCCCCGCAAGCTCTCATGCCTGTCACAATGGCGAAGCAGCAGTCAAATCGTTTTAAATTGATGAAATAAAGTATACAGATTCACTGCAATAGCATCCCGTCCTCTATGTCTAGTAGTTAAAAAGAGCCCTGAAGGATAGATCAAGACAGAAGGAAATGGAGTTTTTAACAGATAGGGTATATAGAAAATCCTAGATAAAACTAGATAATCTGTTTCTAATATAAAAATCTTGTTCTATGTACTCTTTAGAGTAACTGGTCAGCTTGAGGAGACCTGGGTTTCACTGTGACATTTTCATACGTAGCCATATCTCCACAGTTTTTTCTCTTGCCCCCGCCCCCCCCCCCACATCTTGCTGGTCCCCTTTGTCCTCTAAATGGTCTACCTTCTGCTCCTATGATATATGTATTCCGTTATCTTTCTTGTCCCCTCCCTACCCACTTAGACTCTCCTCTACTTTGTACATTGGTGTCCTACACAGATGCGGGCATCATGTATAAACTTTGCTTTCTGTACGTGAGGGGGAAGTGGCGTTTGTCTGAGTCCAGCTTATTCACTGCATACAGCTCTCGGTTTCGTCCACTTTCCTGCGACGTCCTACTTTCCCTTGTCTGTATGGGTCCTCTACCGAATCTTCAGCCATCTGTTGATAGACATCCAAGCTGGTCATTTTTCATTGTCTGTGTGGGGTTGTGTGCACACAAGTACCCCGGGAGCTGGTTTTCACACAGCGGGAGTGCTGAGAACTGAAGCTCTCTGCCAGAGTAGTGTGTGCTCCTAACTGCTAAGCCATCCCTTCAGCTCCTGGTTCCATATCTTGACTATTATGGATAGTTCAATAAGACACGTGGGTGTGCAAACATTTCTGTGGCATGTGGACCTTGAATTGTTCAGGCATAATCAATGTGTGATAGAGAGCTCATACAATATTGATTTTTCTGAGAAACCTCCCCCACACTCCACACCAATGAGCATAACTACCCTAATTTACATTCCCACCAGCCTTAGAAAAGGATTCCTTTTTCTCCATGTGGAGACAAATGGCAACCACTTGTTGGTGATGGTTTCCTTCGTGATAGCAACTTTGATTTAGGTAAGGCTCAAAGCAGTCTTCTCACTTCCTTAGAGGCTAAGCATATTGAACAACTTTATCATTTACTGGCCATTTGCATCTCCAGTTTATTAATTGGATGCTTTTTGTCACTGTTTGGAGTTCATCATGGATCCCAGGTCTTCATCTCCTGTTGGATGTGTAACTGACAGACTTTCTCTCGTCCTGTAGGAGGTCTCCTCACTGGTGTGTACCTGACAGAACTTGCTCTCATCCTGTAGGTGGTCTCCTCACTGATGTTAGTTTGCCTGGCCATGCTAAAGCCTCTTGGCTTCAAGCATCAGCTCTGACATCATTTCCTGTGCAGTTGACCTTTCTGCAGTCCCAGCTTAGACTTGTCTCTTAATGTTTTCTCTGGCAGCTTCAGGGTTCCCAGGATTCCAAGATCTTGGATGTGCTGTGAGTTGAACTTGTGTGCATGGTGAAGACAGTCTAGTTATCATTCTTTTGTATGTGGATATGCAGTTTTCCTAGCACCACTTGTGAAAGAGGCTATCTCTCTTTCAGTGTAACGTGTCTGTAGCATGTGGGTTTGCTCGGTCAGTCCTCTGTTCTGTCCACTGCTCTACAGACCTGTCTGTGGTACTACTGTGCTGTCTTGTTTCTCTGGCTTTGTGGTATAGGCCAGTGCTTCCAGTATTGCTCTTGTTTGGTATGTGTTGAATTGACTGTTAGAGTCTTTTGTGTCCATATGAATGTTGGGTGTTCTCTCATTCTCGGAGGTGTTTGCATTGACTCTGGAGATAACTTCTGATGACATAGACATTCCCGCTGCATTCTCCTAAGCCATGAGCACAGGCTCTCCTTATCTTCTTGTCTACTTCAATGTTTTTCAGTATTTTAGTTTTTATATTAATAGGTCACTCATCTTAGGCTTGAGGTTTTTTGTTTTGTTTTTATTTTGTTTTGGTATTGAGAATGGGATTTTTCCCCCCTTGACTTTTTTTCTTGGCAGTTTTGTTATTAGTATGTAGGAAAGCTACTGATGTGGGATGCGGAGTTTCTTTCCTGTTACTGAAAGTGTTCTCTGGTGGCGGCCTAAGGGTCTCTTCAGGATCCTGTCATCTGCAGATATGAATAATTTCACTACTACTATTCCTGGTTGTACCCTGTTCACCTCCCCTTCCTCCCCACACTAGCTAAGGCACTGAGTCTCTCTACTGAACAGGAGCAGAGAGAATGGGCACCCTGTCCTCTTTACCTTAGAGAAAGTGCTTTCAGTTTTCCCCCATTATGTATATAGCATTGGCTACTTTTTTGCCCGTATATAGCAAGAATGACTTAACATAAAAACTTAATAAATGTAAGTGTACGTAATAGACTTAAAGTCAACTACATGATCATATCAATAGGTACAGGAAAGACCTTTGAGAAAGTTCAATCTCCACCACAAAAGCCTGGAAGAAATGAGGGATAAATAGAACATACCTCAGCACCAATTGCGATCAGGAATATTGGTCTATAATCTAGTTTCTCTCTGGTGTCCATATCCAGTTCTGGCTTAGAGGTAATGCTGGCTTTGTAGAGAGTTTGGCTTAGAGGTAATGCTGGCTTTGTAGAGAGTGTGGCTTAGAGGTAATGCTGGCTTTGTAGAGAGTGTGGCTTAGAGGTAATGCTGGCTTTGTAGAGAGTGTGGCTTAGAGGTAATGCTGGCTTTGTAGAGAGTGTGGCTTAGAGGTAATGCTGGCTTTGTAGAGAGTGTGGCTTAGAGGTAATGCTGGCTTTGTAGAGAGTTTGGTAGTGTTACCTTTTCTGTTTTATGGAATGGTTTTGAGGCATGTCTGTATTAGCTTCTTTTAATCGTTTGGTAGAATTCAGCAGTGACCCTGCCCTCCTTTGTTGGGAGACTTAATGCTATTGCCATTACAGAGCTGTTTAAATTGTTCATTTCCTCTAGCCTTTAAGTTTGGTAGGTCGTAAGCTGCTGGGAACTTATCCATTCCTCTAGATTTTACAGTACTTTGGAAAACATTTTAAATACTTGCTTATCTCACAGGTTTGTTAGCGTCTGATGCAATACCCTTAAGTTCATCTCTAGTTTTATAAACCAGGATATTCTCTCATATTGGTTAGATTGGCTAGAGGGTTCTCAGTCTTAAGGTTTTTTTTTCTTCAAAGAACTTGTGTTTTTTTTTTTTAACATATAAATATTACTCATAGAGCTACATTTCATTGATTTCTGTCCCTGCCATAACTTCCTGCCATCTACTCCTTTGGTGTTTGACTTGTTCTTTCTGTTAGACCAGGGTGCATCACTGGTCCATTTGTTGTGACCTGTCTGGATTTTTAATGCAAGCATGCAAAGCTATAAACTTTCCTCTTTGAGCTGCATAGGCTGCATCCCAGAGTTCTGGTGAGTTTTGCTTTCATATTCACCTGGTTCTAGGGATTTTCAAATTTCCTCCCTGAGTTTTTCAAGATCCACTGTTCTTTTTGAAAATGTGTGGTCTAATTTCTAAATATCCAGATAGTTTCTGTAGTTTCTCTTGTTTTCTAGATCTACTTCACTATGATCTTTGATTCCTTTGGATTAAGGTTCCATGGGCTACTGAAAAGAACTTATAGCCCATGTCTTTTGGGTGGATATTCTGCATGTATCTATAATTTACAGTATAGTTTAATTGAAGTTCCTTTGATATTTGGTTTGGATGATCTGTCTGGACATAGGAAATGGGAATTGGAATCACCCAGTTTGTCATTTCTGGCCTTTTATGCCCATTACTTGTTTTGTAAAATTGGGAACCCAATCTCTTCCTATATACATGTGTATATGCGTACACATCATCATGTACATGTACAGGTATTATATTTTTCCTGGTCTTTGTCTTCAGTTTTTTTGATTTAACAGAGTCTGTAACTTTACAATCTCTACTGCTCCTCCCTCGCCCTGGCAGAATGAGTAGTCACTGCCTAGCTCACTATGCTTGGCTCTCCTTGGCCATGATGCTTCTTGAGAAGTCATCAGAAGAGTGCAAGTCTAAACATTCTGTTTTAACTTTCAGTTTGTCTAGATACCCACACATCTGGTCCATTTCCAACTTGTTCTAATTTGTTCCAAATGCTACCTTTTTACAGTTTGGTTTTTTGGTTTTTGTTTTTGTTGGTTTTTTGTTTTGTTTGTTGGTTGGTTTTTTTGGATGGAGGGGCAGGGTGTGGGTGAGTTGTCTTAGTCACTGGGCCAGTGTGATGGCTCAGTAGGCAAAGCCATGTAAAGATGAAAGAACACCAACCCCACAGGCGGTTTGTCTGATCTCTGCACCCATGCTGTGATGCCTACACACATATCCAAGACTTGGTGATTATAGTCATGACACTGTGCTTGGGTCCCTCTTGTGTAGATACTTTAGCAGACAAAGCATACACCACTAGATTTCTTCCCCAGCCCCGTAACTGGAAGTGTCAAACAGGCTTTCTATCTTATAAATGAGAGGGGCCCTTAGTTAGGATGAGCAATAGACTATGTGTTGGATACCTAGAAAATGCTCAGGAATAGAGGATCCTAGATGGGCATTCAGTAGTTACTTTCCTGCTAACCTAGGCTGTTCGTGGCATTTCTTGTTGGGTCTGTGTGTCCTACAAACTCCAAGATCATCCTGAGTTATCCTGTAACACATCTTTCTATTTTGGAACCTAGGATGGTCCTGAACCCCCAGCCAATAACCAGGACCTCCAGGTCATTGAGAGACCTGGCCTACCATCCAATTTAAAGGCACAAGCTTAAGACTCTGCTTCACATCCGCCTAGTTCCTAAAACATGCATGCTTCGAAAGCAGATAGCTTCCTATAAGTACATTGTTATAATTGCCACTCCCAATATGTGGTGTTTGGGATCAAATCTAGTCGCTTGTGCAGGCTGGATGAACATGCTACCAAGCCACATCTACAGCGTTTAGCTCAGTTGCTTGATTCGCGTGGTACATGGAAATACTTGTTTGGAAGACAATGCTTGGTGCAAGAAGACTAGACATTTCTAACATTCTTTTCTTAGGCATTGACACTTAATGCTGAGTATTAAGGAGGGGAAGTAAAAACAGAACCACAAGGTTTGTAGCATAAAAGGTAGTTTGTCCTCAGCTGATGTTTATAGGATCTGTGTGTATGATTACTGTTATTCTCCCGGCCTCCATGCAGATACTGCAGAAGGAATGAAGAATAAAAAGCCCCTGAAGGTCACCATGGAAGACAGCCGGAGGCTTGATGACCCTGCCGAACAAGGCGGCCCCTGTCCCGCGCCCGTGGGGCCGTCATACTCCGAGGCCTGGGGCTACTTCCATCTGGACCCGGCTCAGCCTAGGCACCGGATGATGAGCGCCTGGGCCACCTGCCGCCTGTGCGGGCTGCAAGTGGGCGGCCTCCCCAGCTTCCAGATGTGGACGCGGGCGCTGTGGCGGCACCTGAGTGATGTGCACCTGCCGGAGCTGAAGAAGAGCGCTGCTCCGAGCACGCCGCCCACCACGACCTGCCCGCCACTGCCCAGCCCCACCACGGCTGCCAAAGGTGACTGGGCACGCCTGATGGAGCAGATGGGCGCGCTGGCCATGCGGGGCAGCCGGCGCGAGCTGGAGCTGGAGCAGCGCGAGGCGGCCCTAAAGCGGGCGGAACTCGAGCTGGAGCGCAAGCGCCAGGCTCTGCAGCAGGAGGCACAATCCGTGGAGCAGGAGCGCCACCAGCTACAGGTGGAGCGTGAAGCACTGAGTGAGTGGATGAAGCAGCAGAGCCCGGGTGCACAGGTCCTGGCACCACCCTCTCCCCTGCCTCTGCTTCCCAAGGAAGACCCTGACATCCATGACGACGACAGTGACGACAATATGGTCACCAAGGTCGTGCTGTAGCATGACTGGACTGTTCCATGTGTAAACCTAACCATAGGCTGCAGGCGCAGCAGCGCCCCCAAGTCCAGTAGCCTGGTTCAGGTACACAGACAGGATAGTCCTCACAGCTACCTCTTTCTTTAGTCCTGAAGGCTTTTTAAGCCAGAAGGGTTTGCTAAACACCAGAGACTCATCACACCGCGAGCCTTTCAGAGGAAGGGGCATGGTTATTTATCCAGGAACCTGGTCCACTCTTTTCCAAATGTATAATCTTGACTTGGCACCACCATGTTCCAGAAAGGAACCTTGAATATCACTGACTCCCTGACTGATGCCTTCAGCATCTATAGAAACCCCCCCCCCTTGGACCAGTCCCAAAGAGACCCCTTTTTGTTCCTGTCCCTCATGTGGCTAACCCAAGGCAATGAGCACCCTTTTACTTAAATCATCTTTGCCTGGGTGAGACCCAGCGACAGGTACATTCTCCCATTTTCTTGTCTCGCATCTTGACACCTTACTAGCAAGACATCACCATTAGGGAGAATAGTTTCTTGCCCCACAGGTCCCCACAGACCTCCCCCTGAGCCAAAAGAAAAACCAGAGGCCGCGCCTCCCACTGCCTCAGAGTCAACTCCTATCTCATTCCCTCCCTTTCTTCAGCCCAGTCCCTGCAATGCCTCCTACCCCTGAAAGTCAAGACATCCTTGTTACCCACACCTGCCACTTTGCATCTCACCATGTTTGTCTCATGTCCTATGCATGCTAAGCTACCACCCAGAAGCCACACATGGCTTCCCCAGCCCTGACATGCCTTCTGAAGCCCCTTCTTTTGGAAGTGCACTGTGCTTTTCTAAAGGCTTTTGTTTTGAGGTAAGGTCTTCTTCTTAAGGTAGATTAAACATAAATGCCTTTTTAATGAGAAGTTTGGAAGGGCAATCTGACCGTTATATTTTATAAAAACCAAGTACATTCTAGGACAAATATCTGCATTTGATTTGGGAAAGATGTTTCTATGACCGACATGAAATATAACACTGACAGATTAATTTCATGAAATACTTGTAGTTTTGCAACACTCCGTTTTTGTTTTTTTAATAAATTTTTATTTATATGCATTGGTGTTTTGCTTGCACGTATGTCTGTGTGGGTGTCAGATTTGGGAGCTACAACTGTGAGATACCATGTAGATGCTGGGAATTGAACCTGGGTTCTCTAAGAAGAAACAGTCAGTGCCCCTAACTGCTGAACCATCTTTCATGCCCCGTTTTTGTTTGGGGGTTTTCTTGGTTTTGGTCTCTGAAGCTTCCATTTTCCTGAGTTTGAAAATCGGTATCCTTGCGCTTGAGCATAGGAAAGCAAGTGATGGAAGGTACCATCTAAGTACAGACACAGGAAAATAGGCGAGTGAGTAACCTTTAACAATGGTCTGGAAGCTTGGCCATTTGAAGAGGAAATGGTGAGTCTTTATATTGATGAGATAAGGTTTTTCTGCCCTGGAACTCACTGTGCAGACCAAACTGGCCTCAAACTCAGATCTGCCTCAGCCATGACTGCTGAGGCTAAAGGTATGAACCAAGATCCTAAACGGTTTTTACTCAGAAAACTGTCGTCAAACTTTTTTTACCTTGAACAATCTAGGAAGAGTTATATACATATGCACCCATATACATATGGATAGATATATGACAGTTTCTGAAGCATCCACTTGTATTTTAGATTTGTTTTTATGGGCTATCTTCTATATTTGGCACCTGGTTCCTTTCTTTTAGAGTTTCAGTAACTTCTGCCAGCAACTTGCAAATCCCAGCCTTCACCCTTCACCCTAGGGTCTGAACTTCAGGCCCTGTTGCCTGCTTTATGGCTCCTCCCACCACATATCTGTCACTGCTGACTCCTGATAACTAGTATTTTCTGGGCACTTGGCAGCATTATCAAAGATGCAGCAGCTCCAATATTGTGCTTTATAAACCTTGTCATTGACTAATCTTATTAGGTGAAGGTGCTTGCTGCCAAGAAGAGCCGAGTTCAGTCAAGATCCCACCCACCTGGTGGAAGGCGAGAAGCAACCCCACAACTTCTGACTTCATACATGCACTAAGGTGCACACACAATATTTTTAAGGAAAAAATTGGTGCAAGAGTGAGGTGGTCAAGACGGGATCCCCATGTGTCCAGCTGTCTGCAAGTTGTCATGTCATCCTAGCTGCTGTGCTGTCCCCTGAGTGCTGACACCTATCCTGTCCCCGTTTCCAGTAAGTAAAATAGTGACACTTTTCTTGAGCGTTCTGCATGTGTCACAGCTGGTCGAGACCCCTGGTGATGCATTCCCATTATCCCCGCACTTAGGTAGAGGCAGGAGAATTGGGTGTTCAAGGTCAACCCTGGCTACTTGAGACCTTGTCTCCAAAGACACCCCCCGACACACACAACTCAGCAACCTGATGTGTTCATTGTGTAGACGAGATCCCCTTGGGAGCAATTGCGGTGAAGCAGGATGCTGTGGGGACCCATTCACAGAATCCTAAGCACAGGCTTATTTCTATGAAATGCTACACCCTCCTGGAGCCATGCTTCAAGACTTATCATTCACTTGGGATTTACCTACTCACTGTGTGCCCATCCTTCTGTCTCTCAGCTTGGCCACAGTCCTCTTGGTACCTCTGCCCCAGTTTGCCTTCCTCTAAGTCCCTTCAGGGTAAAAACTGCCACCCAGGGCTGGGGTACAGCTCAGTACCTGCCAAGCGTGCGGTAAATTCCCAGGGGCAGGGGATGACCTCCACTGGGAGACTATGAAGCTTCCTCCAAGGGATTTCCTTCTCTGAACAGGCCAGACAGCACATGGCTGCTTGGGCTCCTGCCTTCCCTCCTGACAGGCCTGGGCTGAGGAGGGTGGGAGGGAACAGTTCACCCATCTGTGCTTCCAAGTATGTGAGCACTCTAAGACTTTACAAGTTGTTCTGTAGTTAGACGTAGAACTCACTTTAATTCTTTAAAATTCCCAACAGAAAATTAGCTCGATTAGAACTATCTTTTTGGTTTTTATTTTAACTGGAAGTAGCTTTTTTACTTTTATTTATTTATTTTTTATTTATTTTTTTAAGAGTCTCGTTAGCCATGTATGGCCTAGAACTTGCTATGCACACCAGGATGGCCTCACAGAGATCTACCTGCCTCTCTGGAGTGTTTGGATTAAAGGCTTTTGCACCACATCCCTGTTCAATTTTTAAAAGTTCTTTAGCCAAAAAAAAAAAATATTTTTAAGGTGCCAGTTATTAGACTCTCAGGCCCTACACTGTGGGGAACAGTTTGGACTGCGCACGCCCTCTCCTCACACAGGTCTTGTGAATGCCATGCCACGGACTGAGAACAGAAAGTTTCCCAGCGTCTGAATGTCACTAATCATTTGCAATTTGTAGGTTAGCCTAATAATGGCATTTCTCCTAACAATTGGAATCTAGCTTCAGGTCCATTTATAAATCAGACTGTAAGATCTGGATTTGGATATTTTAGAAGAAAAAAAAGACTCAGAGATGTTACTCTTTCGTCTCACCAATGATCAGAGCCACGAAACTAAAGGAGTCCATTTTAGAATTCTGCTTTTAGATTCTTAACAATGCAGAGAGCTGATATAGGGGTCAGCCAGTCCTGGGTGCTAGTTTAAGAGTCAGTCAAAGGGAGAGACTCTCTGCCCACTTCTGCCTGCAACATTTATAATGTTCTATACCAAACTTTACTTATATAATAAAAATTATCAACATTTGCAAACAAGTTCCAGCTTTCTCAGTCAAACACAAGGAGGTATATTGCCACCATTTCCCAAAACTGTCTAGGGAGAAATATATCCCTTGATCACTTGGTTATCATTTGTCACTCAGCAGGCAGTGGGGATGGCAGATCACCTGTCTCCAACCCCCTTTACGGGCATCCCGGTAAACACATCCTCTGGTTGGGACAAGCATGGTGCTAGCTAGCCCTGCCATTCTAGGATCTGCAGTGGAGGTGTTTGCGAGCTCAGGGTTGGGGGCAGGGCCAGAGCAGACTGCTCACAGGGAACTGTCATTCCTGGTCGGTGATCAGAACAGACTTTCGTGTATCCACAAGGCTGTCTAAGGTGACAGGGTTTCCTGATGGCGTCATGGGTGCTTTAATGAGAGGAGGGAAATATTGGCAGTTGGAATTACAATGTTCCCACTGGGTTGTTTCTGTGCACTCTACTTTGGAAGCTGATAATACAGAAGTGTGAGCACAGAGTTAGTAGGGTGACAACAGTCTAGAGCTGTCCCCCTTGGTGGCAAGAGGACTTGACTGGCATATGCTAAGTTTCCACTGTGACTTCTGTGCCCATAAAAATCCCAGAGGGGAGTCACAAACACTGTTCTGGTTTTTGCTGTTTGCTAAGATTTTGTTGTTTTCTCCCTCTGGAGCCTGCATGAATACTTAGCTTTAATTGTCAAACTCGACCCCGCCCAGAGTCATCTAAGAAGAGCGTCTCAGTAAAGGGCTATGGGCAGGCATGTCTGCTGAGGATTGTCCTTATGATTGAGTGACAAAGGAGATCCTAATCCTCTGTAGGCAGCCTTACTCCCTGGCGGGTGATCCTGAGCTGTGTAAGAAAGCTGACATACCATGAGCCTTTGTGTGAGCAGGTAAGTACCATTGCTTCTGATTTCTGCTCCAAGTTCTTGCCCTGGTTGGCTCAATGACTGGCTGTGACCAGAGGTAAATAAACCTTTTCCACCATATGATGCTTTGTTCAGAATGTTTTATCAGAGGGACAGGAAGGAAGCTAAGACAGAGACCTCCATTTCTGAAGGTCTGCGCTTTGAACCCTGCAGCTACCTCGGTGTGCCTCTGTGCCTGGAAAATGAATGAGACAACATAAAGTCCCCTTGGCTTTAATCTGCTACAATTAAAGGAAAGATACTAGAACAGCAATTGATAGTTCAGCAAATCATTTGCTTGGTTAACTAGATTTTCTTATCTGCATTTAGAAACAATGCTGTCACATAGCTTTACTTCTCAGTAAAATAATTATTAAAAGTAAAAATATGGTAGCTGGATGGTGGTGGCACACACCTTTAATCCCAGCAATTTGGAGGCAGAGGCAAGTGGATCTCTGAGTTTAGGGGCCAGCTTAATCTACAGAGCTACTTCCAGGACAGCCAGGGCTACACAGAGAAAGAAACCCTGTCTCAGAAAATAAATAAATAAATAAATAAATAAATAAATAAATAAATAAAGGTTTGGTGGTTCATACCTGTAGTCCTAGTAGTTGGGAGGCTGAGCCAGGGGGGTTGCTGCAAGTTCAAGGCCAGCCTGGGCCACAGAGTTTGAGGCCAGCTCAGATTAGAGTAAGATTCTGTGTCAAAAGCACTGTTCACAGCCCGCTCCAGGCAGTGGTTACAGCTAGCTGTGGTGTCTCTGCTGGCCAGCTCTCCTGCAGGCTCTCTGCCACCCCGTCTCACGGTCAGCACTAGGTACCTGCATGCTTTCCTAACTTGAGGCTGGTGTCCTGCTGGCTACCACCACCTGTGAGCGCTGGTGGTAAAGGTGACCTGTGCTCTCAGAGGAAGGATAGAGGCTGGCTTTGTCCTGTACCACCTTAGTGACTTAAAACACCAAATTTGACTTAGAGTTCTGCAAATTCTGAAATGGATCTCAAGAGTCAGCAGACCTGTCCCTTCTAGAAGTTCTAGGGGGACATCCAGTTCTGTCATTTCCGGCATCCAAGGGCTCATAGCATTCCTCCTTCCAGTCTCTCCTGAGTTTTCCTGCCTCCTCCTATAGTAAAAAGGCTGCCTTTATGTTAAGGACAGCTGGTTAGCATCCTAACCATATCTAGGCCTTAATCTTTCCTTCCTTCCATAATATATTGACAGGTTCCAAGACTGACATAGACATCTTTGAGGGCAATTCATGTCCGCATCCCAACATGGGCTAAGGTGGGTGTGAGAGGGATGGGTGACCAACTCTCCTAGAATTGATGCCACGGTGCAGCCTAAGCCACCCCTTCAGACATCTTTTTGTCCCATGCAGGGGACACTTAGACTTCTGGGACAGATATTTTGGAAGACGAGTGTCAAGAATGTCTCTGGAGAGAAATTAGAGTCCCCAAGGATCCTGAAAACATCTGTGACTGTTGACCAAGTTAAAAAGGAAGACTGTAGTGGTGTATGGGCAGTTACCAATGCGCTGGAGTGAATGGGCGGGGGTTATAGCTCAGAAGCAGGGTGGTTTGATCAGCAAGCTTGAAGCCCTGGGTTTAAGTACCAGAACCATTTACATTTAAAAAAAAAAAAAATCTAGGGCTGGAGAGATGGCTCAGCCCTTAAGAGCACTGACTGCTCTTCCAGAGGTCCTGAGTTCAATTCCCAGAAACCACATGGTAGCTCACAACCATCTGTAATGGGATCCAATGCCTTCTTCTGGTGTGTCTGAAGACAGCTACAATGTACTCATATACATAAATAAATCTATTTAAAAAAAACAAACAAAAAAAAAAACAAAAAAACAAGCTTCCTGCCACTTAATGCTGTTAACCATGCCAACCCCTAACTCTGCACCTCAGGCTGCTCATCTGTAAGATGGAGATAATATACACCTCACCAGGCTGGGGTAAGGAAGACACAAGTTACCCAAATGCTGGCATATGGTTAGGCTCAATGACTGGGACTTCCATTTCTTTATCTGAAAGGAGCCCAAACACAATCCTCCATCCATCAGAAAGGAAAGGCTCCCTGGAGGACTCCTGAGTGAGATTGCACAGAAGCCACAGAAACAGTTTGTAAAGTCATTCTTCTTCCCAACCCTAAAGGAACTGGTCCCTCCCACCAAAACTGTTACCCAAAATTGCAGGTCACATGGCCAGCCTTCCATCAGTCGTCTCCTCATAGTGACCTATTAGAGTATACAGTTATTTCAAAAGTACTTCCTCCTTACAAATGCCTCGCAGAGCGGCCACCGGATCTAGCACATTCTTTTTGGACATCCTTTTAGCAAAATATTCATCTTTTCCGAAACTTTTTTCATGTTTAAAAATAGTGCCAGACCTGTGGGCTATGGCACATGATTAGCTAGGTTAATATTTCTGACTAATAAGGTGAGATTATAAAAAAGCCACGATAATTATTTTTGTGTGACTAATAAGTCGGTTTGACAGCACCATAACTTAGGGTCACATAAGGCAGCATAGTTACAGAAGAGATTAAAGCTGGTTTTAGTTGGTTTATGAAGTGGAACACTGGCAGCCATTATGTACTTAAACAGTATTAAATGATTCTTCTTTTGAAAACCTTAATTATGACATTTCTGAGATCAAACTTCATAGAATTAAAATAAGGCCTTAAGAAAAAACGTTAAGTGGTAATGAGAGCTTTGTTCTTGCAGAATGACTCTCTTGGGCTTTTGGTCAAGATAAGTAATGTGCAGGTGAATGAGCCGGTGACCTTCCTAACCTTTGAGTCTGCCGGTAATGGGAAGTTAAGTAATTCACTCTCACCCGTTCAAATACATCTAATAACATTCCACCAGCTACTTCTGCCTTCTGCTCGCTGAGCAGTGCTACACCACGGCGCTTCCCCACAGATGAGGAGAGCTCGTTTCTCCATGGGATAACTTTGAGAGCACTTTCTTCCTGAGCAGACGGGAGCACCTTTCTGTCCACACACAGAGACCTCCCCGGCACTCCTCTGGCCTCCAAGGCCTGCCTCCATCAGCATCAGCACCTAACAGACCTCCCCTGTACTCCTCTGGCCTCCATCAGCATCAGCACCTAGCAGCTTGACTCACAGCATCCACTTTTAGCTTTGGTCTGTCCATCACCTACTACTCAGGTTGAGAGGGGTGCAGCCCAATCTCTGCGCTGCTGTCAACTAAAATCCTTGGCCAGTGAGACAAGATGCCCCGTCAAATGAGGACCTGCGGTCTTGGCAAGATTTCACTGTCATCTTCATGTCTTAAAGCTCAAAAAGACTCGGGAGGCAGAGGCAGGCGGATTTCTGAGTTTGAGGCCAGCCTGGTCTACAAAGTGAGTTCCAGGACAGCCAGGGCTATACAGAGAAACCCTGTCTCGAAAACCAAAAAAAAAAAAAAAAAGATGAATAGTTAACTCGAAAGAATAGTTAAGGTCTCAAAACTCAAAAGAATAGTTAAAGATGAAAATAAGTGCAGGTTCCATGAGCGCAGCAGGTAGTCTGTGTGCCCTTGCTCACTGCGATCTCTCAGAACCAGAAACAGCGCCGCACCGGAAGCAGCACCCCGCCTCCGCCAAGAACCATGGAGCTGCTTTCTGGATTAGTGCATGCTGCTTAAATACAAGTTTCTTCTTCTTCCTTTCTTTTTTAAAAGTAATTTTCTTTTTTAAAAAAATTATGTATATGAGTACACTGTAGCTCTCTTCAGACACATCAGATCCTATTACAGATGGTTGTGAGCCACCATGTGGTTGCTGGAAGTTGAACTCAGGACCTCTGGAAGAGCAGTCAGTGCCCTTAACTGCTAAGCCATCTCTCCAGCCCAAATACAAGTTTCTTATTTTTCTTTCTAAAGTCCTGACAAATCAGCACCTCCTCTGAGGATAGTAAAGATCACCTGTGACAGTTTCCATCTTTTCTCCTTGTCTTGCCTACCAACATGTTACTTATTCTCCAAAATGCATCAAGAAACTCAGTTCCTAACTCAGTCTTCTTGACTGCATCTACTGCCTTTCACTGTGGGGAACAAAGTAAACGTCTCACCCCACTTCTAACCTTCCCTGTGGCAGGAAACACATGCCCACTGCAGGACTCAGGTCCTTACATCTCTCTGTCTCTGTCTCTCTCTCTCTCCCTCCACCCCAGGGGAGGGGTCAGCAGTTGGCAGCACAGAAGGGAACAGTGCCAATACTCAACAAATGTTGAGGGTTATTATGTAGTGCCACACAGGCCAATCTCTAATTACAAGGAAATACCAAGGTGCAGAGATTAAATACATTTTTCCAGTGGCCATGTAGTTCAGAGGACTTGAACCCAGGTCTACCAAACTCTTTACCTTGTGCTCTTCACCATCCCACATGGAAAGAACAAAGACTGACATCCCAGTTCTGCAGAGACACAATAAGGGGTTTGGGGGGAATACACTTCTCCCTGGGCCACTGGGCTGGCACTAAGCATGGTTACGATCTATTAAAATAACTAGTGCTAATTATGAATTAAGTCCTTATTGTGAGTACTCCTGACATTTCATTTTCCAGCAAACAGGGAGCAATGTTAAGGACAGGACAATAGAAATTTCTTGTTCTTTAACCATTTATTTGTTTAGTCGTGTATGGGCCTGCGCATGCGTGCTGTAATGCAAAAGGTCAGAGACTGCCTGCATTTTTTTTATTCTGGTGTGCGCATGCGCCTGCGTGACTAAGTGCAAGAGGTCAGAGGACAACCTGCAAGAGTCGGTTCTTTCCTTCTACCAAGTTGGTCCTGATGGAATTCAGGTCACCAAGTTTGGCAGGGGCATCTTTACCTACAAAGTCATCTCAAGCAGCTGGAATGGGGCAGTTTGGCTCCCGAGTCAGCAGCTGCCAGCTCGCTCTCCCTTGCTGTCCTGGCTACCTTGAACAAAAAGACTGTCGTTCTAACAGACAACCGGGACCACCCTTATGCCAGCACCGGACATGATGAATATTCTGCAGATACCTCGGAACAGCTACACAATGTTGCCAGCTGATTTTCCCTAGCTGTGACTGCTGTGATGGCTTCAGCTGAGCAATAAGGCAGGCTGTGCTGGCCTGTTTAATGGCAGCTTGACACAAACTGGGGTCACCTGAAAGGAGGAATCCTCAACTGAGGAAATAACCTTCAAAAGATCTGGTTGTAGGTCATTTTCCTAATTAGTGATTGATGCGAGGAGTTCCAGCCTATTCCTGAGCTCGTGGTCCTGCGTTCTATAAGACAGCAGGCTGACCAAGCCAATAAGCAGCACCCCACACACGCCCTACCTGCGCCCCTACATCAGCTTCTGCCTCCAGGTTCCTGCCCTGTTTGAGTTCCTGCCCTAACTTTCTTCAGTGATGGGCTTTGATGCGGAAGTGTAAGCCAAATAAATACTTTCCCTCCAACTTGCTTTCGATTCTGTTGTTTTTCATCTTTTTCTTTTCTTTTTTTAAATCATAGCAAGTGTAAGTAACCCTAAGACACAGACCAAGAAGAAGAAGGCCTATTGCTTGGCACTGGAACTGGTGTCAGTCCTGGTGGTATTGTGGATACAGATATAATCCCTGCCAGGCTGTGTGAAACAGTTTGAGTTAGACTCTGCGGCTGTTAAGCCTACAAGTCTAAATCACCTTGGAACTATTTCCACCTTGGCCAGAGGAGTAGAGCGCCCCCTGGCGGCCTAACAGAAGGCTCTGGTTGTTTCACATCCAAAGCATCCCTGACTGTAACTGGTGCTGAGGCAAAGCTGACTGTCCAAAACAAACGGTGATGATGGACACACCCCACAGCTATTCAAGCAGACCACTCAGGCTCACTCAGCATGTCAGCAGCGAGGCACTATCCCTTGCTGCCCCCATTTCTGCTGCAAAGCAGCCCCAATACTCACAATGGTCTTATCCACTCTCAGTTTGAGCTTGGGTGTGGGTGGGCAAGATAGAGGGAGGACAGCAGAGGCACCAGTACCTGGCTCATGCCACATAAGGCAAGTACTTTAGTGGGCCTAGCAGGAGCTGCACTGTGCACGTTATAAAGATGAGCATTTGGAGCCTGTGGACAGTGTGAGAGCGGCCAGGCTAAGAAGGAAGAAGAGGGGAGAGGAGAGAGGGGATAGAGGAGAGGGGAAAGACAGGAGAGGGAAAAAACTGAAGCTAAAGGATAAAACATTGTAAGGACCCAGAGAAGAGAAGCCATGAGCCCCGGTGCCAAGAGTTCTAGGAAGCAGAAGCTGTTTGGGACCAAGAGTCTTAGACCACAGACTGAGAGCTGTTAGCACTGGCCATACTGCTTGGGAATGGGAGGGGACTTGCACAGGGACTGTAACATTGCTTCTGCCCACTCCAGTGGCCCACTGCTACCAGAGTCAGAGAGCAGCACTCAGCATGTTTTTGCTGCATCTATAGCTGAGGTTTATCCAGTTAAAGATAAAGAACCAACAGCACTGTTTTAACCTTGAAGGAAATAAAGCGTCCGCCTTTCTTTTTCCTTTAATACAGGCAATGCTGCGGATCCGCCCCAACTCTCCAGTAAGAACGACAAGCAAACAAAAACCCTCTTACGTTTCAAATTCTTAAAGTGCTGAGAGCCACAGATACAAGTTGAGTGCCTAGTGCAGTCTCTCACACACACTCGAGGTGCACTGCATCCCAGCCATAAATGACCCATAAATGCACACATCCATCCTGAGCTAGGCACGCTGAAGGACCAGCCGTGACGAACTCTGACAAGATTTGCTACCCTCCAGCTCTACAGGACACTCTCAGGAGGTCAAGGATACAAACCCTCCAGCTTTGTCTTCACCCTTCAGTCAGTCACTTACCCTGCTGAGGGTGAGCCAAGGAAAGCCTTTCCCAAGGAGTCAGGGTGCAGCTCTATAGCATAACACTGGTGCAGGCACGCATGAGACCCTGGACTTCATTCACACAGAGAAATAATTAAAAGGAAATAGAAAGCTGCATTCGCCTTGGATCACTAATAGTTCAATGTGTGCCTAAAGCAGTGGCAGATTTTCCCAAGTGAGTGTTTGCAAGTCCGTATTTGAATGGATACAGATGGTAGGGATGCACTGTAGTGTGGTTACCTAGGCAACGGTTACTTGCTTACGCAGCATCTACTGCCTCGCCTCTGGTGTCCACCAAACCCCAACAGTGTTCTGACACCAACATGCTCGGCCCCAACTGATGGCTCACAGAAGGCTTAAGCCAACTGTGACCACCTGTTGCTTGTTTTTAGTAAGTCTCTTGGGGACACGAAGAAGTAGGCGGTGTTAGCCTGAGGTCCCTTGCTTTCCTGACACAAAAGAACTGACATCTAGCAACATTCTTGCCCCATTCTCCCTTAGAAAAGACTATGGCCAGAGTTCCAAAAGTCACTTTGCCACAAGCCAAAAAATATGATCAAGCAGGAAGACAGTAGGCACAGCCTGTGCCTGATGGGCAGGCACACATAGCCAACGCATAGCCATCTCACCTGACTTTAAAGTCTGAAAAAGCAATGGAAATGTTCTGATTCAAAAGTTTAAAGCAGAAGTGAAGGTGATGTTTTAAGAAACACACATATGGGGCTGGAGAGACGGCTCAGAGGTTAAGTGCACTGGCTGCTCTTCCAGAAGACCTGAGCAGTTCCCAGCAACCACATGGTGGCTCACAACCACCTATAATCAGATCTGGTGCCCTCTTCTGGCCAGCTGTATACATAATAAATAAATCAAGAAAGAAAAAGAGAGAGGGGGGGGGGGAACATGCATATGGCCAGCCTCATTTGCGTCCCATGTCCCTGAGGTCACCTTAGGGTTCAAAACTGTTGTGTACCCTCTCTATTCCACAACTGTAAAAGGTTCCTCACACCCTGGTTTCCCTGTTTGGGAATTGTCCCTTCCGCCTATCCCTGGGAAACAAGCTCAACCTATAAATGGTTCTCACATGAAAAACTGGATGCCTTCTGAGCTGGGTGAGCCAACGTGGAGTTCATAATCAGAAAAAGGAAATGCTAAAAGTAACCCTCTTTCAAACACATCAAAAACACACACACACACACACACACACACACACACACACACACACTAAAAAGTCCTGTCTCTTTGAATAGGAGTGCATCCATTAGCTATTTAATACCGGAAAATGATTTGTTAATGTGAATGGCTTCTTCAGCCATTACAATTTCTCATGTTCTGACCTTAAAAGAAAGATGTTAAATTGCTAAAAATTCAGATTTAAACATAATTCAATTTAAACAAAGGACTTAAAAGCTACTATATAAATTAGCAAATCTGCATAGTCTACTACTTAAAATCTGCATTTAAAACCATTTTATGCATAATCCAAACTCTATTAGCTCACATTTATGTTTCTAAACCAACAGAAGCTCGTGTTGTTTAGTTTACTAATTGGTTATACACACATCTCTTTCATCTGACAGAGACATTTACTGAATACATTAATACAGTACAGCCCTGAGTTAGATCCGCAGAGGTTTAAGAATGCAGACTTTGTACATATATATTTCAGTCTTTGATCACATTTTCTAGTTTTCCATTTTCTTAGCAAAAAGATCTATGAAACACACCTCTGCCAAAGTAGACTGAAGGTGAAAAAAGAGTATCCATGAGGGAGACCCATCAGCAGAGCTGTTCTGAAGGTCTACAGTTACCTACTCAGTATAACGTGGATTTCTACTTTAGAGAAAACAGTGCAGAGCACTCCTGCTGCCTCCAAGTGCATGTGTGTGCTCATGTAAGGACACCAAGAAACACTGTGCAAATGAGGAATCATGGGGCTAAGGAATGCCTTCCAATCCCCCCCCCCCCCCCCCCCCCCCGGCCCTCTAGGGACTTGCTAACTGGTCCTTTCCCACCTTTGGACATAGCTGCCCTCTCAGCCCCCAGCCACACTCACTCTGCACTGCTCCATTCAAAGGGAACAATTCGGTTGGGTGCAAATACAAAGGAGACCAATATGTTTATATCATTTATTCAGGAAATCAAGTCTTTAAAAATGTTTTGTTTTGTTTTTTTCATTGCATTTGAAGACATTTCCAGTAAATGTTTGAAGCCTTGGCCTAGTAATTCATCTGCCCTAGTCATCAGATTTCTTGAGCACAGTCCCATTGCCCGCAATGGTATTTATCAAAACTAAAAATGCTAGCACACTGAATATGCCAACACTGCACCCAGTTGTCTATATGAAATACTCCATCAGCTAGGACAAAACAAAGGCAAAGCTGACTCTATAGTACAAACCAACATTCTTCACAGAAGAAAACAGTGTGAGACTAATGTCCTACAGTCTGTCACCTGCCATCAATTCTTCAATATTATTACTGCAGTTATTTCAAGGATAGTAAAATTAGGCTCCACTACCCATGGTTTCTCAACTTTAAAAAAAAACCCTAAGCTCTAAAAGGTGTAAACAAGTATACACATAGAATTGTTTTATAAACGTTTGATATCTGTGTGTCATGGTAATGATGACAGAGAGAGGACACGGCGCTGAAGTCATTAGCGGTTGTGTGCACGCCTCACATGGTTAGCTGCTCTCCACAGGGTGAGCAACGGGCCACAACAACAAAGGTCTGGCAGCTCTCCTGTGCACGTCACCTTGAGCCCACTTCCTGCACGAGCTCCTGCTTAGTGGGTAAGAACTGCTTTCTACAAGCTGCAAACCACACATCTGCGCACATGTGGATCAGGGGCCATCTTAAGAGTTCCTCCAGTGACTGACTTTCTAGGAACACAGCTTCTACATTAAAATTTTCAAACTCTTTTTTTGAAGCTCCGAGTTCCATGTGACAGAGAGGCCTTTACTCCACAGTCCCTGTCACCCACGGCACCGCCCCTGGGACCTCTTTCCGAGGTTTGTTTTCTATGAAGTTTTCCGCAAAGCGCTCCCGGGCTTTGTCCCAGTGTTTTTTGCTCTTATTCTGGAAGAAGTGAACGTCATCAATGGAGGACGGCTTCCCTGTCCCCAAGCCCGCATGTGTCCGTCGAAGCTGAAGCGGGATCTGTTGAGCAAAGGAACTGTTTTAGAACCTGAACACACCAAACTCTGTTGCGTGGACATTTGACTGTAATCCTTTGACTTATTAAAGACTCATGCAGAGAAAACCTGTCGATTGCATCAATACACACAGAAATACACGTTCTACTTCCACACAGCTTGAGCTCCTTTGTCAGCACTGTCTTAGCAGACCCAAGTTCAGCCAATTCTATAAAAAACCCACATGTGCCTTAAACAGCCATCCTCACGCCCCGACACTTGTCCTTTTCAATTGTGAAGAATGTTCTTATCCACAAAATATGCTCAGAAACTGCAAGAGACATCCAAAAAGCGAATACACAAGAAGTCCCACTATGCTTTATGTCTGTTTACGTTTTGTTTAGGCTGCACTCATAGCTATGGGGACTGCTCATAGCCCACAGACACAGGCTGGACACACCTGAGTGATACACAGTACAGCAGTCCACTCTAACTAAAAGTAAAGGCCATGGACACATTTAATCCTCCCGCCCTAGCCTCATTCAAGTAAATGTACAAGAGGACCAAGATTAAAGTAGTAAGAGGAGGCCTGGGAATAGTTTTGGGCTTGCCTAACATGTTCAAGGTTTGAATAGCCAACATGGTAAAGCAAACAAGCCCAAAACCCATTCAACTAAAAAGTACAGGAAAACCTTTGATTCATTAACTAACACTTTAATAGTTTTGATTTAAGAAAAAAAAATTCTAAATAAGGCTTTCCCAAAGCATAGAATACCAAACAAAATGCACATGTGTGAAACGGGAACACAATAAAAGCTTTCTCCATGTCTGGTTTGGGTTACTACTCTAGCCCCAGGGCTTGGCAATGTCGGGCTCATTACTACGCAGAGGCAATGCCTATTGGAAGAGCTTAGGATGAGGGGAAGCCAAGTCTTACCGGCGTTTTCATCCCTCCACCGTCCTTTCCCAGGCCTTCTCCCTGTTTCCACCCCATCTTCTCCAACATCTTTCGGCCTTTGTTGCTATCTGTAATTTCACTGTAAAGGAAAATTAAGTCAATAATTGACTTATAAAAGATTTTTTAGGCCAGGTACAATAAACTCATGCATAAAAAACTGGTAAAGCTACCTTTAAAAGTTGACAATACTTCCTAAGGTTGAGAACACAAATGCTACTCTATAGATGCTACCTAATGGAAGTACACTGAGACAGACTGAGGACACACACAAAGGAAGTTCTTTGGCAATGACAAGAAGCTGTATCAAACAAAAGCTACACAGGATGCAGGACACAGACGCCATGTTTCTGTACTGCTCCACGCACTTAGGACTTCAATAGCTACTGCTGTCAGGATGGTGGTTGAGTTTGGCAAGGAGACCAGGGCAGTGATTAGCACAGGTCAGAGGTTACTGACATGGTCGCACTTCTTGTGTATGAAATGTGTGTTCTTAATGCACAACTTTCCACAGGATCTTTCTGTCTATACGAGTGAACCAATAAAAAGGGGACCCAGAGCCCATTTGTCCCTACTTGCATTTGTTGTGATGGATTTTCTACTGTGACAGTTTTGATTTTGTATCTTTATTATTTTCTTTTATAATATACCAAGCAAAGCAAGCCAATGTGCTTCAGTTTTTATTTCTGCCTTCTCATTGAAATCTAATGTAATGTCCATATTGTTCAGCTGTTTTTAAAGCATCTGCCCTGCTGCCTGCTGCCCCTAACTTGACATACTATGTCCTAAACTGACTCTGTGAACAGTAGGAAATCCCATTGCACCCCCAACAAGGAAACGTTACCACCAACTGTAATTATAAAATTAAACCTGGCACAAATACTATAGTTTGGGAACAAGAGAGAAAAATCACAATTTTATAAATTTCATTTCTACATGGAAGATTCAAATTGACTTAACCTAGAATAAAGAAATAGTATAGCTAATTTAATATGTAAGTGTGATCACATTTTTCATGTTGATTAACAAAGCCATTTTATTTTACCAAGATAAAAGAATCACTGAGTAAAAAAACTCAACAAGAAATGGTCAACACTCACGAGTGAACAGACGCAGGGGCGTCATCTCTTTGGAAAGTCCCTTCACTTCCCACCTGCTCCCTGCGCCTTCCAGCTCTGTCTTTATACTTAGGATTCTTCAGTGCTTTCTCAGCTTCATAGTCTGTATTCTTAACAACCGCAAACCATTGATGGAGAAAAAAGAAAACAAAGTGTAACTCAGTAAAAAAATAAGGTTCACTGTGGCCTCTCCAGACATGAGTGAGAACAAGTGGCTATGTCTGCTGCACACTGCTCAAGTTCTGTCACAAATAAACACAAGGCAAGGAGATAACATGCTGACAATCCAGCGCACTCCTCCTACTGGCCTATGAACCAGTGTTCAGGGCTCGGTGGGTAAAGGAACTTGCCAGGCGGGCCTGAGCCCCAGAACCCCACAAACACGGAGGAAGAGCACAAGCTTCACAGGGATGTCCTCAGCCTCCACACAGCACCGTGGCCTGCGCGCACACACAACACTAAGACCTGAACTACCGGGACTGAGAGAAAGAAACCTTCCCCCTCCTCTCTAAGGATTCCAAAGAACCCAACAGAGTTTGATACTGCCTCTTGGAAGGGAAAAATTAGTAGGAGTCATTTTAAAATGAGGACATGGTTCATCCTGTTCCTATGATCAGCCTTTGCTTTAATATAACCCATCTATATGACTCCTTCATGACCCAACACATATCCCAGGATAGAGTGGGCTAAGCCCCGTGTCAGGGCATGGACACAGAGAATGTAGTACTTTTTTTTTTAACCGGGTGTGCTTGTTTGATGAAAGTCCCCAGTTGTCAGTGCTGTTTGAGAGCTGATGGAACCCTTAGCAAGCAGAGCCTTGCTGGAGGGTGTCTGTCCCTGGGAAGGGCTTTGGAGTTTAGCGCTCTGCTGCATTCCCTGGGCTCAGCCTCTCTGTCCTGCACCATGCTGCCTTTCCCAACATAAGGAACTCTGTCTCTCTGGAACCTTAAGCTAAAATAAACCTTTTCTCTTTTTTTTCTTTTAGTTGTTGTGTTTTTTTTGTTTTTGTTTTTCAAGACAGTGTTTCTCTGTATAGCTTTGGCTGTCCTAGAACTTACTCAGTAAACCAGGGTGGCCTCAGACTCACAGAAATCCACCTATTTCTGCCTCTCAGGTGCTGGGCCCAGCCTAAAATAAACCCTTTCTTAAGTTGCTTTGGTCCTAGTGTTTTCTCACAGCAAAAGAAAGTAATTAATATAAACAGTAGCACAGGCTGGCCCTGAATGGTCTGAGACATGTAGTGTTATATAAAGCAGGCTCCTTTTAAATCAACTTGTTCTCTCATTCTACAGTATTGTATAATCTCTACATCATTATAAAATCTACATCTATGAATTCTAGTTTCTTATCAGGCACATGATTTGCAAGTGTATTTCCTAGCCTATGATTCCCTTCATATTTCTTAAGTGTCTCTGGCTAAGCAAAATTTTATATTTTGGCAAAGTATAGCTTGTCAACGTGTTCTCATGCATTGTGACTTTGGTGTTAAATACCTCAGGAAATTTGCCTCAACTTGTGTGTGAACATGCACGTACAGTCAGAGGAATGGGCCGGTTTCCCCAGCCATCCTCCACCGTGGTTTCTGACAGGGGGCTAACTGATTCAAAGAGCCTGGCCGGCCAGCAAGCCTCAAGGATGCCACCTCCCTGGTACATGGCACCCTGGCTTTCAGACAGCAGCTGGTATCTCAACTCAGGCCCACGTGCACACTGTATTTTCAATTCCAACTTCAGCAGTGATGTTATAAACATCAGAACTATAGAAATTACATATGCAATCATGGTAAATAGAACTTAATTAGATATAGCGTGCTTAGTACACTGACTTAGTGAGAGGATACTTAGCACCCTTACCTGCAAGCCATACTTTACTCGTATTTTCTTGAGTGCTTTTCTTCTTTCCAACTCTTTTTCCTCCTTACTTAGTGCTGGACCAACTAAAAGGAAAAACTGAGTTTGAATATGACAGACTTTACAGAAAATTAATGCTTCCTAAAAAAAATAGTTGTTCTTCGTATATTAACCAGTTCAAACCATTTTCCTGAAAATTTCATAATCTCATTTTTCATTACAGTAGAACAAGATTCCATTGTCTGTATGTCTGTCTATAGACCACATTATCATTATCAATTCATCAGCAAGTGGAAAGTATTATGCTGAGATATCTAACCCAGGCCCAGAAAGACAAAATGTCATATTCTCACATTTCACACATACTATGTGAAAATATTAAATTGGTGCATTTAACTGGAGTGTCTGCGGGACCTGGAGGCAGTGTGAGCCCATGGAGGAAGAAGGGAAAGCAGAGCTTATGTAATATGGGCTAACACTTATGTGGGGAATGAGGTTATGTAATCTGGGCTAACACTTATGTGGGGAATGAGCTTATGTAATATGGGCTAACACTCACACTTATGTGGGGAATGAGGTTACCCAGAAAGCCCCTTCTGGAACCCCACTGTTTTGAAAGTCACTTTAAAAACAGTTCCCACAAAGGACTCTGACTAGAGGTGGGCTGCACGTGTGGACAGTAACAAATGTGCCAGTACTCAGCCCTGCAGACCACACACTGAGAGTACATGCAGTGCACCTTGTCCAAAACCTCGCCAGCTAGACACAGGTCGCTCCACTCACACTCGGTGAGACATGAGGGGAGGGAGGGGAGCCCAACAGTACAGAGGGACAGGCCACTACTCCACTTTAATCCATCTTGTAGAGTATCAGCCCCACCCACACTTGGTGCTTCACATACCCAGAGGCTCATCCTTTCTATCAAGGCGGAGGTGAGCTCTGACCTGCCCCGGCTCACAGCCATCGCACGTCTCACTGCCGGGGTGAATGTGAAAAGACAGCACAGTCTCCCCAATTTTCACTTCATCACCGTGTTCAAGGACATAAGGATCGCATTTAGTTTTTGGCTAGATGAGAAATTTTTAATGAAACAGAAATACAAAATGGTTATTATGTCTATGGTAGTGAATAGTTCAGCAAAGGAGATGCACACACACTTCTACAACTTGGTGGACACAGTGAAAAAGACTACCAGGATCACGACAGTAGCTCAGTGGAAGAACATACACTAACCATGAGCCAAACTCTGGGATCCACCCACGATCCCTTATAGTATTCCCCAAAAGCTACTTATAATTTTGATTATCAAAGCCCATCAATGGACTCCAATCTGTTAGCAAAACACATCATCAGAGGAAAGTTATATGTTAAGAAGTGATTACCTTTCCTCCTCTTATAAAAAAATATGTGTTCTATGCGTGTCTGTTTGTGGGTACATAAGTTGTTACATGGGTCCTGGGATCAGTACTGATTCTAATGATACCACAGTAAATACTCTTAACCACTGGGTGACCTCTCAGCTTTTCTAATAATTTCTTTCATTTTTAAAGCATAAGAACAAGGCCTCCTTAGTGGTTTATATTACCAACTTGACAGTATCTAGAACCATTTATGGTCTCTGAACACACCATGGGGATGACCTCTAGGCATGCTGGTGAGGGATCATCTAGATTAGGTTAACTGAGGGGACAGATCCTGAACGGTGGTGGCCCCAGGCCATGGCTGGGGTCCTAGACTGAACAAACAGGAGAAACTGGGCTCAGTGCTGGCATTTTTTCCCTGTGCGTCCTGAAGTCCAACATAATGTAATCCCCTGCTTCCCAGTGACCCGTTTCACCGTGATCGACAACTCTTCTCCTTTCTTCAGCTCCTTTGTCAGGGTACTTTTGTTTTTAGAAAATTCCTAGTTTACCATTATTTTTATTAAGACAAAGGGGGGGGGGCAGTTAGGGCTGTCCAGTGGTGTGTCAGAGGGAGAGCATCTGCTTGACGTGCAGGAAGAACCTGGGCTAGAATTGCAGAGCACACAGGAAGAAGGAGGGCTACCAAAGCTGCTTCTATGAATATTCAGTCCTGGCCTGTGAGATGACTCAGCAGGAAGAGGAACTCCACCAAGCCGACCTCCACACGTGGAGGCCATGCACATATATTTACTCTAAATAAGCTTTATGTTACAGTCATACCTAAAAGTAGCAATAGAGATATAATTAGAAGTCAAAACTCACAATATCTACTAAATATTTTTTTCAAGCCCTTTCTGGAAAATTCCAACCAAGTGTGCTTGAATTGTGATCTGTAATAACTAGGACCTAAGCTCAGACAAGGAAGTACAGGTAAACTACACATTAACATACCTGAAGAATCTGTTTCCCGTTGACAATGGTACCATTCTGGCTGCCCTGATCCACAAGAACATAGCTTTGCAAGTCATGGTCGAAATAAACTTCTGCGTGGAACTTAAAGGAAAGCAACCAAGCAATTACAAAGAACTGCACATTTTCAACCCAGAGCTAACTGCACTGGTATGTAGTAGTTAGTGTAGGTATTAGAGCTAACTGCACTGGTATGTAGTAGTTAGTGTAGGTATTAGAGCTAACTGCACTGGTAGGTAGTAGTTAGTGTAGGTATTAGTCTCTGATCATTTCACTTGATTTCTCTTAATGTTCTTTTCTGAATATAAATTATTACAAAGTTCTGTAGAAATATGGAGGCTATACTTCCTATGCTTCCATCTTTAACTATGATGAAAAATTTTGTATATATCCTGCCTCTTCTATTTTTAAAACATAAGTAAAATTATACTATACATACAATTTGATTTTTTTTCTCTGCCTAACATAATACCACTGCCTATTTAAAATCATTACAACTCTCAATACATACTAACTTGAAACACTCATTCTCAAGGAAGCAAGTTCTCCATGTGTTCAAGACACGGGCCTGACCACCCTGACTGCAGAGTGTGCTCTTCATACATTGTACAGCTGCTTCACAGGGTTAGCATTACATCATACAGTGTCTACCTAGTAGGTACAACTATACTCCATTCACGTAGTATATGAATAACCCCACACTCAAGGCTTGTAAAACTGGACATCTAGGCTTTCTGGGGGGTTATTATCTTTAAAACTTTGCTGTGGTCAGGCTGGAGAGACAGTTCAGGTGGTTAGTTGCTGTTTTCCAGGATCTGAGTTGGATCCCCAGCACCTACATGGCAGTTTATCCACACACAGGCTTATAACCATCTGTAACTCCAGTCCCAGGTTAATCCATCCTTTTTCTCTGGCCTCTGTGTGCACGAGGCACCCAACCGGTACACAGACATACATTCAAGCAAAAAACCCATACACATACATGTTTTAAATTAAAAAAACTGTTGCAAGCCTTCTTGTATATACAGTATCTGTGCACAATCCAACTATCTCTCTGAGAGATATACTTAAGAGATGGAACTATCAAATTACCATATATGTAAATTTTATTTAAATTAAAAATGGTCATTAATTTTGTGTATGTGTATACATGGGGGTACACTGGATGTACACCTGGCATTCCCAGGTGTGGGTGTGCCAGGTGCATGTATAGAGGTCAGAGGACAACTTATAGGAGTTGGTTCTCTCCTCCTACCATGTAGTTTCTAGGGATCTAACTACCTTGACAAAGTATCTCGCTTTCAGCTGGCCCCTATATGCAAACTTCTAATCTTAAACTAAATACTGCCATATCGCTTTCCAAATTATATACATTCCCATTGTCTGTGAGAACTCTTGTAGCTTTAAACACTCCTAATCAGACTTGGCTATTGAAGAGTTTAAACTTTCTATTAATCTAGTGATATGTAATACCAAGTTTTACCATTGATCTTATTTTTGAGTTTCTCTGATTTCTACTGAAAATCTTTTTAACAAGGGTTCCTTTATTATTTTTAATTATGTGTGGATCTGTACAGATGCCCAAAAAGCCAGAGGCATCAAATCCCTACATGTGAGTCTATCTCCAGCCCTGAGAACCTCCACTCACTATTTACTAGCCACTGGGGCTCCTCTGGCTGCTACTTTCTGTAATCAGACTGTCTAGAGTAACTTTATAAAAATTTTAAATAATTACAAATGTTTTCACACTGCCAAATCTTACCCCCAAAAGCTCTTCTAAACTGAGTTCCCAATAGGAACAATTTTTAATAAGTATGTGAATAAAAACTGTCTTGCCTTCACATCTGCATTGCCTGTGACTCCAGTGACGTCTCGCGGGTGAGCCGGGACAGCCTCTCTATGGGGAACCGACTGTGCCTTTGACTCATTAATCTACTGACATCACAGTGGAGTCGGAGAAAACACATTTGTACAAAACCTGTCATAGCTTTCTAATGGACATCACTGTCTGACTTTTTAATTTGCTTAACACACAAGAAGCTTGGAACTTAGTAAAAATTAGCTCTGTGTGAATTTTACTGTCTTTTTAAAACCTCATAAAGCCTCCTGTTCAATGCTCAAGTATTTCTGTTTTCTTCCATGATAAATGGAAGGTTTTAAAATCAGCACACTGACTTCATCTGTCTGGGAATGTGTGTGTGCCAGCAGCCTGATGCTTCCCAGATCATCTACCTAATACACAATGGCAATGAACACCAAACCAAACCAAAGCAAGAAACATGGTTCTCTGCATTTTAGCCGAGCTGAGGGGGGGAAGAAGTTCTCTACTACTAAAGTTACAGGTTGGACTTTCTTTGAAAAAATAAAGTAAGTGAATGAGGCAGGAGGATTCCCTGCTTTCAAACATTGCTGGGGAACTCTTTCCTGATAACAGTGAGAAACAAACTCCATCCTCTTTGTTTGTTTGATTGGTTGGTTTTTCAAGATGGGGTTTCTCTGTGTAGCTCTGGCTGCCCTGAGAGTTACTCTGTAGACCAGGCTAGACTAAATTCCATTCTTAAAGACAAAAAAAATAATAGGACTCTGTGGGTTTACATCATAATAAAAACAAGCAGAGAGGCAGAGGCATAGATGCCTGCCTCCTTCTCACAGAGCTCTGGGTTCAGTTCACAACAGTGTCAGAAGGACAGCCAAACAGTTCTAGACACACAGCATGGAGAGCCCAGAAGCGCAGCTTTTCCCTGCTATTTTAAAGGTACAATTCCATTGGTTTTGAAAACTCAACTTTTTATTGCTACAACATGAAGCCACTGAAACTTTGAGAAATCCTGAGGTAGAAAAAGTTAGATTATCCATGGATGGCAAAACATTTGAATCAGGGTTGGATTTATGTTAGAATTGCCACAAAACAGCAATATTTACTTCACTTGGTAAATGTGCTAATTGGATACTATTTTACTATTTAAGTTAAATAAATAAATCCATGTTTTGTAACTCATGCTTCAGACTTTTAAAAAGGACATAATTAGCAAGGCATGGTGATACACACCTATATTCCTACTAATTCAGGAGGCTGAGCCAGATTACAAGGGGAGGAAGACCCTGTCACAAATCAAAACATCATGACAAAAATCCTGGCCAAGCATGAGTGGCCCATGCCTATACAACACTTAGGACGTAGATGTAAGAAGATTGGGAGCTTAAGGCCGACCCTGCAGCTTAGTGAGCTGGAGGCTAGCCTGGGCTACAAGAGACCCTATCTTTAACCAAATCCAAACCCCAAGTCTCATAATTTTAAAACTATGATAAAGACTTTTTTCGAACACTGAAAGAAACGAAGAGGAAATGCCGTTATCACTATTACCACACCATTAGCCCCTCCTGTTCAATAGAAAGTCTTATGTTTCCTACTAAAACCATTCTAGGTTTCCTTTTTGTTCAATTCGGTTTTGTAGCCCAGGCTAGTTTGGAACTCACTGTGTAGTCAAGACTGTTCTCAAACTTAGTTTTCTTGCCTCTGCCTGGGACAGGCATTCAGACATAGGCAAAGGGCAGTGGCACACACAGCTCTCTCCTCAAGACTACAGCTCCGAGTGGAGGTCTCACCTTACTAACAGCGACTTCAGGGATTCTCACAGTATGCTCCATGTCCTTTTCTCTGCAACAGTAAATAAAGTGTGTCAGTAATTTGGGAACAGAAACACAGTGGTGACAGCAACAGGGCACAGTATGCTTTAATAGATGATGCTTAAAGGGATGCCTAGCACAGCAGCCCCCCAGCTGTGGCTCACCCTAAGACACTCTAGAGTTGGATTGCTTCTACACAGTATTTGGTTACATCATCTTTCTTGTTAAACTGTGCTTTTCTTTGGATAAGGATGTTGCTTTAGCCTTTTTGTTTCTAGAACAATGCTTTAAATACAATACTGCTCATCCACCTTCTTGAAACAAGAGAAAACCCTTCAGCTACAGCCATGCACAGCCTCCTTACCTCCCAATGGTGGCTGGGCTCACAGCGGTGATGATGAACAGCGAGCCCATCTGCAACACTGGAGACCTAATGACAATCACCCGAATACAGGGCGGCCAAATTCTTTCCTCATCTACCAAGGTGAGAAGTAGACAAGATTAACGTAAAGTTCTATGAAAATTAATTTCTCACGCAGATAACTAGGAGACCAGGTTCTCAGCACAAAGGAGATTTATTTGCTCCAGAGGAACAAAGAGCAAGGAATATCGCTAGCTTTAGGAATATAATCTAGGATTTCTAGTAAGGGGGAGGAAATTGGAGAGAAGGGCAAGGCCTGTGAGAGCCATGCTGGCCACCCTCGAGCTGGCCATGGTCCCTTCATTACTGATGCTGCTACTCAGACTTGGTCTACAGATCTGCCTGAGCCCAGTTCTCACACATCTGGACCTTTATTGCTGGCCCTCTCCGTCCAACAGCAGCTAGCTGATGAGTTCCCCCTAAGCTCCCTACCTCCTGCACTTCTGATGAGCACACTCTCTTCAGTTTGGCCTGCTGTCTGTCAAGCTTCCTTTCCCCCTTTGGCTGTACTGCAGGAATCCAGTGTCTGCTCTTACTGACAACCCTGACAGCAGGTCCCAGATTTCCTGGACCTACTGGGGTTTCTCTTGGTGATAGACCCTGGGTGACAACCCTCTCTGTCCCAGCCAGATAGTTCTATTTTGTGCCTCTCTAGAGACATGGGGATGCCCTGTCTCTTGCCTTTGGCCCACCAGCCTCCACATGTGATGGAAATGCTCTCCCCAACCTGAAAACTTTACATTAATGGTATACTTTAGCACCCAACAACTCTGTTGCCTGAATGTGTCTGTTTTCTCTTGTCTGCTCTAAGCGCTCTGTGTGACTCTTACACTCTGAACTTCTCCAGGTGCTATCTTAAGCCTTCGGCCATTTCATGTTCTATTTAACCCCTTGTGTGCTGCAGAAATACTGTGCCTGCCAGTTGCTGCGCTGCACTGCAGCCAGCCCTGCCCCACTGCCATACAGCACACACTGCTCTACAGTGCAGGCTGCTCTGGAGCCCACCTGAGCCCCAACCTTGGCACTGATGGTGCCAGGGCCATGTTTGCCAGCTGGCGAGAGTCTCTTCAGTAGCCATCATAAAGTATACACAGATTCAACATTTCTAACAGAAATTAAAACCAAATCTATTTTATTTTCAAAATATCCTAAACACATTTTTAAATTATTTTAAGCCAGGAAATTTTAGTCTACTATTTAAAAATAAGAGAACTTTCTATTGAGAAAAAAAGAAATTTAATTTGTTTACTATTATTACAAAATATTGTGTTTTGTATCTTTATATTAAGTAAAAATGCTAGAATGGCCATAATACCTAACTAAGCAAGTGACTTCTTTCATAAGCTATGCTTTTAATGGCAATTTACTTTTTCTTCCAGTGCAAAAGCAGACCATGGCAGCAGAGCCTTAAAGAAGTGAAAGTACAGTGTTCTGTTCAGTGGAAGCTATTCAACACACTGCAGTTTTCTTAAGTCAATGTACTGATCACTCTCTCATGACTCGACTCCTAAAATCTGACAATAAGTCACTGTCATAATTTTCAATGGCATCAAAATAGCCGGTGTGCCATCGGCCACACCTCCCCAGCAGCTTCCCTTTGACTGGAGTGAATTACTCACTTACCTTCATTGTCGGATTCTTCTGAGGTCTCCTTGTCCCCACTGCTACTGTCTCCGTCATAGCTCTTCTCACTCTGAGAGTCTGTGATCTCACCTTCTTCTGGCTCGCTCTCACTCTCTCCAATTCTCTCATCCTTAGATGACGCTGAGTTATCATCTCCAGGAGACTCCACAGTGTCTCCACTAACTGCCACCGTGAGCTGTAAGGGACTACTTTTGTGAGAAGTATCTGTTCTGGCCTTCTTTTTCACATTTCCAAAATGTTCATCCTCACTGCAGTTTATATATTCTACACTGCAGATTTTCTGATCTTCTGAGCTCAAATCCTAGAAAGAGGGAACAGGGAAGTAAGTGATATCAGCATCTACATCTACCACTACATAAAGTCCCACTGATTCAGGAGGATACAGGACAAGGACAGGACAGGACCCTACATGTCCTGCTCCATGACACCATCACTCTTAGAATGTTACATTCATTGTTGCTAGGCAGCACACTATCCCACGGGATCAATATCTAAGTGGGAGGCACTCCACAGCCCGGTGCCTCCCTCCATCTACTCTCAAGGCCCTGTGTTCCCAGCCCAGGCCGGCAGACCTGTTACTTGGCCTGTAAGAAAGCTGTATAATAAAAAATGTAATGCAACTCCTGTTTATACTTTCAAATTTTCTAGCAGTCACATTTAAAAACTTAAATAAGAATGTTTATTCACTTTTGATTTTCTTTCTTTAGGTTTTCTAAAACAGGGTTTCAGTTTTAGCTCTGGCTGTTCTGCTCTTGCTCTGTAGACCATGTTCAAATTCACAGAGATCCACCTGCCAATTACTGGGTTTAAAAGTGCATGCCACCCCGGCCTGTGTATCCACTTTCATCCTAAGACTTCAAACCCTTACACATCCAGGATACCCTCATATCCAGGACCTTCACTTCAGTCTACAGCCACAGGTAGCACATGGCTACCATACTGAATATTGTGAAACTAGAGAATGTGTCAATTCTAAACATTTCAGTTTTTAAATATGACAATGTACATGAAGCAAAGAGATAATTTAAAGGATAACATGGATTTAAAGATCTAAATATAATCAATGTATCAAAATTGAGGTTTTTGTCAAAAGGGAACACTTTAGACTGAAAAATGCACAAAAGTTTAAAGTTTAAAATGCAAATGTTTTATTTGTCTTTAATTCTAAAAATTCAGCCTGTCTACCATAAGCCTTTTATTATTAATTTTTTGGCATGCTATATTAAAAATAAACAAGCTATTTTAATTAACAAATTAAAAGTATGTATTTTTACTATGCACACTTCAAGTTCTGCATAGAATGAATGATTAAATCAAGTCAATGGACATGTGCATCCCATTCTTCTTGTGGTCATAATACAAGTTTATTCTCATAGCGACTTTCAAAGGTTATAATACATGGGCTAGGAGTATAGCCCAGAAGTGAAATGTGTGTCTAGTTTGAACAAGGTCCCGGGCTCAATCTCCAAAATGCATGAAGGCACCATTCTGTACAACAGACAATATATTAGTATCATGGAAACTGGGGAGAAACACAAAGTCAATGTTCTTTCCCTTCCATATGTAATACTCTCAATTTTTTTTTTTTTTTTTTTTAATGAGACAGGGTTTCTCTGTATAGCCCTGGCTGTCCTGGAACTCACTCTGTAGACCAGGCTGGCCTCCAACTCAGAAAGCCGCCTGCCTCTGCCTCCCAAGTGCTGGGACTAAAGGCGTGCGCCACCACACTCTCAATTTTCTTTCTGCCATGTACATATAATGAAGGGAGTTCACATGTAATTTCACAAACTATGACAGCATCTCTTTAATAGCAGCATAAATTGAGTTTGGAGACAGGCTGAACATTCACAGTATGATAAACTATATATACTCTCAGCAATATAAACTCACCAAGGGGCAAGAACAAGGGCAAGGAGCTAAAAAGCTGTGACATTAAATCTTTTTTTTTTTTGGGGGGGGGGGGTTCAAGACAAGACTGGGTTTCTCGATGTAGCCCTACTATCCTGGAACTCATTCTGTAGATATGGCCGGCCTTGACTCAGAGATCTACCTGCCTCTGCCTCCAGAGTGCTGGGATTAAAGGCGTGCACCACCATCACCAACTAACAACAATAAATCATTTAAAACAAACAATAACAACAAATACCCTTCTAATCCTAATATGTACCTCACTCCATATTTACCAGGAATGCATTTTTAAGTCTGCAATTAAGTGAGAAACTACTTAATTAAGAAAGTTGAATCTGGGGCTGGAGGGATGGCTCAGCAGTTAAGAGTGCTGACTGCTCTTACTCCTGCTTCTCTTCCTTGCCTCTGCCCTCTTACTCCCAGTCTCTCCCCATTCCCTTCTCCCTCTCTCCATGTGGTCATGGCCGGCTTCTACTTCTTTACTCTCTCCCTCTCTCTGCCTTTCTCCGCCTCCTCTACCCTCTTAACTCCCCTCCCATGTCCTGAATAAACTCTATTCTCAAAAAAAAAAAAAAAAGCGCTGACTGCTCTTCCCAGGGTCCCAGAGTTCAGTTCCCAGCAGCCACATGATGTCTCACAACCATCTGTGGTGGGATCTGATGCCCTCTTCTGGTGTGTCTGGGGGGAGCAATGGTGTATTCATATACATAAAATAAATAAATAAATCTTTAGGAAAAAAAGAAAGTTGAATCTGTATGTGCCAATATATAAATTATTTTTCTTTTGTGAACTGTAATAACTTACTAAATCAACTCTGGATGTTGTCTGTATTTTTTTCTGAATTATACATTGTAAGATGGTTTATATATTGTAAATAAATATTTCCTTCAAATTTTACAATATACCTACTTCTAATGATTGGGTTTGTTAAAAAAACAAAAACAAAAGCAAAAACATTCATTTCACTTGAACCTTTCTGAGTTTTAGAATCTGAAACCTTAATAAATATATTTAAAACACAAAGATACAGAACAATGTTTACATTCACAAAATTTGTGGCTTAATGATACTAAAATACCGTAAAAATTTTAAAAAATAGGAAAGCATTACCTTTTCTTCATTTGCTGTATATAAACCTGGCTCCTTCCTTCTCTTCTTCAATCTTCTATCTCGGTTTGGTTTTGTGCTAGAGGTCTGGTAAGGCTGCAAGTCTACTCGCGAGTGAAACTGATACCGACCACTCTCCACATCGCAGTAGTAATAAATCCCCGTGGAAGGGTCATAATACAGCTGGTTTTCCTTTCAAAGTCAAGACAGTAAGTTTTACTCATGCATAATGAAACAAAAGAGAAAAAGAAACAACAAAAATGTCAAATATATCCAAAGATAGTGAATACATTTGTTTTAACAACTATTGTATTTTCAGAGGAATTAGAGAAATAAATTAGAGAAAAAAATAGCGTTTCCAAAAAAAAAAAAAAATCATTACTGTCTGCTATGCTTTCCACAGTGAGAAAACTTTAATCTTAATTGCATCAAGTGAAACTGCCAGTATTTACAGTGTTTTACTTTATGTGAAACGGCAACTTCATACGGTTCAACTGACCACATTCAAAAGAAATGAAAGAAACATTTTCGAAGGCATGAAGACTTAGGTGTGGATGACAAACTGCATAGGAGACCATCAGTGTCCCGGCTCTGGACCTCCTAACCTCGTAAGCCATAAAACACTTGACCATTTAATGATAAACTATACAAGCTGGGGTTGGGAGTACAGGCTAAAACACTGGTAAGCAACTATGCTCAGTAATTTTCTATTCCTTTTTTTCTTGTTAGAAAAATTGGAGGCAAAAGTTCAACAAAGGAGGGAAAACTTGAGCAAGGAGACTGAACCACTGAAAGACAGTAATACGTGAGATGAAGGCCTCCATTTACAGTCAACAAGGCATTAGTTACCAAGTCCACAGACACCATCAGTCACAGACAAGACGGCGGGAAGAACAAGCTCCAGGGATGGAAGGAAGCCTGCTCGCCAACCCTCAAGCCCAGTTTGAAAACTCAGCTGGGACTTACTTTTTGATATGAGGCAGCTGCAAACCCAACAGTGCAGTGTTAGGAAGGTCTGAGACACTTACAGAATCGTAATAGAAACCAGTGCTGTGGTCAAAGTATAAGCCCGTGCTCTCATCGTAGGTGAAGCCGGTCTGCGACACAGCAGCCTCCGCTGCGGCTCTCAAGCTCTCAGCGATCGAGGCCCCTTCGAGCGCTGGGCCTTCTGCTAGCACAGACGCACTCTCCTGCAGAGACATGCCAGGTAACACATACTAAGCTGGATCCAGTTTGTAATGGAAACACATCATCATTAATTATAATCAGAACCATTTTTTAAAAATATTTTTAAGTGTTTTCCAATTTAACCTCGGCCTTATATTTTGTCTTTTTTGTCTTTGCTGCAGATAAGACAGAGGCCTGCACATTGAGGCCAGTGCTGTACCATCAGCTGCATTTATTCCCAGAATCTTGTCTGAGTTGTAAAGACACTAAAGTAGGATGATAACAAGTATTCAAAGTTAAATGTGCAGTAACCAACCACACAAGGAAGCAACCATGGAATACAGACTATCAAGTATCTCTAAAGCAAATGATCTAATTGGTCAATAGAGTAAACAATAGGACACTTTAAAACTAGAGACAGAGAAAGTACAGATGAACCGTTCAGGAAATCTGAGCAGTGATGAGGTATTTCACACACAGCCCTGGAATAGGCAGGTGAGGGGAGTGGACAGGAGAGGAAACGCCTTTTCCTTCCAGCGTGGCCAGCTTGCGTGCACACACAGTACTTGGCAGGCTCAGGCAGGAGGACAGTTTGTGCCAGTGTGGGCAACAAAGGCGACCCCATGTCAAAATAACAAAGCACTACTTCAGATAAAAACATGTAAAATGGCACTGTCCTTGTGCCCAAAGCCTTAAAGCCTTACTATCATGTGTGACTGCAGACGTGAGTGCCACCGCACACACATGGGTCAGAGAAAACCGGGTGCACTTGGTTCTCTCTTCTACTTGTGCCAGGGTCAGGAACTGAACTCAGGGTGTCAGACTTGTGTAACAAGCACCTTTTATTTCACCTCACTGAGCTCCAAGGTTTATGGGCTAAGTTAAACAGAAAAATCGTCACAATTATAAATGCATTCCCACTTCTGTTTGTTAGCAACCGCAGCTGAGTGTGTCGATACAAACCTATACTCTCAGGCAGACACAGACTGAGGTAGGACACTTGAACTCAGGGGAACAAGGCCACCCTGAGCAACAAAGCAAAACTTGATTCCAAAAGACAAAACCAAACTGGTGCTTGTGCATACCCGTACATTTTATCGCATTTATAACTATTTATAACTCCTGTGTGCACCCTACAGGATCAAGGAGCCCTGTCTTTCTCCATGGTGAGCCTTTGTTACCTGTGAGTCAGAGGTGACAGCATCCTCCTGTCTATGGCTAACACGTTCTGTTACATCAGTACCAGCATAACTCCCATTGTCTATCTGTGACTCATCTTTAGAATTCAGAGCAGAAGCCTGAGCATACTGACTCTGCTGTGCATACAGTTCCATCTCTTTACTGGGAAGACTGTCATCATTATAATATGTCTGATAGTAATAATCTGTAAAGAAAAGAAACAAACAGCTGGTGAGTATATGGGAAAAGTTTGTTAGTTGCAAAATCCAAATAGCAAAGACAAAGCTGCACCCATTGAAACCCTGAGTACGGAATCACAACTGCCCCCATTAAATCTGGCCACAAGGCCAAGGCAGAGTTAAGAGGGGTGGGGGTGGGGAAATAGAGGCTTCCTGACAAAATTCCTCAGTATAATGAGTATGGGGGTCCATGGAGGGAGGATTTTCCTAGCACAGTGAGGCAGGAGGTTGAATGAAGCCAACCTGAGCTACCCAGCACGTTCCAGATGCCTTTCCCTCTGTACTGAGAACCTGACTCAAGCAACAAGAACAGAACACTTAGTGCAGCACTGAAAACATACAAAAGCATTAAATCAGTTAGAAATTATAATACATTTCTATTTGCCACCCATAAATTGACAAAAAAGTGACATAGAAAGAAATCTGTATTATCAGATTCCTCTTATATTCATATTTTGTCTGTATTATTTTTAAAGAAACGCTACACCGTCATGAATGTTCCAAGGGTACTAGTGCACCCATACTGAGTACCTGAAATTGCCCAAGGAGCATGGCTCTCTGTCTGTACTTCCACATCAGACTTCGGATTATCTTCATTTTTCCCACAATGGAGTATTTTACTAAGTTCTTCTACCTGAAAGGAAACAAAGCTTTATGAAAATAAGCCATAAAGCAACTCAGTAATACACAACTCTCCACCATCCTCAGACCATCACAGTAACACACAACACTCCACCATCCTCAGAACATCACAGTAACACACAACACTCCACCATCCTCAGAACATCACAGTAATACATAACCCTCCACCATCCTCAGAACATCACAGTAATACACAACCCTCCACCATCCTCAGAACATCACAGTAATACACAACCCTCCACCATCCTCAGAACATCACAGGCACTTCTTTTGGTAGAATTTTTAGACCTGTGCCCAATCCTTTTTCAGCAATCACAAGTCAAGGCTGACCTCTGGCTTTCTCTAGCTCATTCCTTCCTTTTTAACACAGATCGCAGTATTCTGCAAGCTGATAATGAACTTACAGGCTCAAATAATCCTCTGGCTTCAGCCTCCCAGATAGGTAAAACTAACCGTGCAAGCCACTGTGACCCACGGTATTGTCATACTGCTAGGTAAATACCCAAATCACAGCAGGCATGGAGGTGAACACCTTTCATTCCAACAACTGGATGGCTGAGTTCAAAGCCAGACAGGGCTACACAGTGAGACCCTGTCTAAGGGAGGAAGGAAAGGAGGGAGGGAGGGAGGGAGGGAGGGCAAACCATTCAAATCATCTCTCCAAAAATCTAGGGATGGAGTTCAGTGGTGGACATGCTCAGTAATTGTGAAGTCCTAGACTCAGTCCCCAGCACCACAGAAAGAAAAGTCCAAGCGAAGATAGCTTAAATTCAGGCAAGGTCCAGCTTTACCTTGGACAAAAATAAAAGGTTTATTTTCATAGTCTCAAAGGCCAACAGTTCTTGCTACAATTTAAAACTACAAGTTTCCCATCTGAACTGAATGTTCTACCACCACTCAGAGACTTAAGTTATTTATTTAGATATTTTTAAATGCTATTTATATGCTGTATATAATTTTTCTTTTATCACTAACTTCAGCAGAATGGAACAAGAACTCGGCAGAGGTGGCATCTTTCCTCTGTGTACTTTGTGCAGTGAAGCACTCTTAAGAAATGCTGTGCAGCACATGCCCATGAGTAAATGAGAAGTGCCTCGATCCAGCACCTCTCCTCTGACTGACAGCATCTCAGTCGGGGTATTTACTCATCAGTAAGCTTGACCACAGAAAGGCAGTGACAGGTTTATTGAGGTACTTCATGAACTGGGAGATCTCTCTTACTCCCAGGAAGAGACAGGACAACTAATTAGTGAGAATGTTGAGGGGCACTAGCTCTCAGGCTTATCACTAAGTCTGTCATCCCTTACCCTGGGAGGCAAAGGACCTTGCCTGTCACCACCACTACCAGGAACTGGAATGCTCAGTATCCACATTTATACAGGAACTTTGAGTAACATCTTAATTTACACAACCACCTTACAAAATAGTTGTCCTGATGCCAGTGTTACACAGGACATGACAGGAAATGTTTTAAGAAACAGTAACTTATAATGGGCTTGTTAATTCCCAAACCAGCATATACTATTATTATGGCTGTTAGGTCACTCTTTATTTACCGCTCCAAAAGAAATGTATTCAGAGACTTGCAACTGACAGATAACCATACTCTACCCTCCCAGGAGGGAATGTTGATTAGAAGGTAGTTATAACTTATCAGCAAGATATAAGACTTTTTCAACTTTGGATTTATCATTGTTATTATTAGTTATTTGTTATATTATTATCATTATTATATTGGGGAAGGGAGGTGTTGGGGAATCCAACCCAGAGCCTTCTACATACTTACAATCACTCTACCATTGGTTTTCATTTTCTTTTATCTCTCTTCCCCCTTTCTTTTTTTAAAAAGGATTCTTTACCCACACTAGCCTCAAATTTCTAGAAAAGAAACATAGCTCTAAACAATGGGTATAGAAATCATTTCAACCCAGAAGTTATTTTCTGAGCTCATTGAGGGAGGGGGAGGGAGCACGTGTGAGCGCGCGTCAGGAGCAAGAGAGCCTACTGGTTAAGAGCACTTGCTGTGCAGCCCATAAGGACCTCAGTTTGAATGCCAGCACCCATAGAACAAGCTGGCTTGGTCTCCAACACATCTGTAAGCCCAGAACTGTAGGTGGTAGAGACAGGAGATCACTGAGGATTGCGGGCAGCCTGATTAGCCAAAAAATGTCAGGTCGTGGTTAAGGAAGACAATCTGTCAAAGGAATAAGGTAGAATGACAGAGGACACCTGCTGTCACTCTCTGGCCTCCACATGCACACAGGCATGAATACACCACCCAGACATTACACACACTATATAAACAATAGGATGGCAAAGTCTGATGACATTTCAGTGTCTAGCCTAGAGATGTAGTTTTATAAAGCACTAAATTATGGAGAAAACATTAGGTTAAAATTAAGTATCTGGAAATAACTTGTTAGGATAATATGCAACTGTTCAATGAACAAGGTAAAACTATATATTTTTTAAGCATCACTGTTAAGCATCTGCCTCACTACGTATTATGAAAATGAAACACACTTCTAGTATCTGTAAGAAAGGCAGGTGTACCTTCCTTCTAGTGAACCCATGAGGATAACTGAGGTCACCTTACACATGGAGTATGTTCAAGAGTGTAAAATTAAACTATGTTCCTGCTTTTAAACGTCATTGCTGTACACTATTATCACCCTGACTTTATAAACAGCAGGGGCACACCAGGTAGGAAATGGCATTCAAGTTCAGCTTTAGCAAACTCAAAAGGGGATGGGTGGGTGTTGGTTCATGCCTGAAATCCCAGTCTAGGAGGCTGAGAGGGGATTGCCATGAGTTTGAGTCAAACTGGGGCTACATTTTAAGATCTAAGCCAGGCTGACCTGCAGAGATTCTGAATTGAGAATCCCAAGTGTGTGTGTGTGTGTGTGTGTGTGTGTGTGTGTGTGTGTGTGTTTGTGGGGGGCGGGGGAGGGCAGAGAAAAATGCAAGCCCACAAACTCAGCACTTGGGAAGTGGAGAGAGACATGGATCAAAAGTTGAACTTCAAGGTCATCCTCCTTTACACAGCAAGTTCAAGAACCCAAACGGAGACTTCGTAGCAACCAAAATAATAAAAACTCAACCAAACAAAAAACAAATAACAACAACAACAACAAAATGACCTTCCCCCCCCCAACCCCCAAATAAATGAGCCCATTGCCAGTAGAACAGGCGATCAAGACCATGTAGCCCATGCTGAAGTTCATTCTCGCCTGCCCTGAGACAACTGTCCAAACCAATTGGCTGGCACTGGTCCACTGGCTCCACAGGTATTTGGGATTTTGACCAGCTCTGGCCCCGACAGCCGCGTACCTGCGTGCGGAGCTCCTGGTTGTCGCTCTCGGCGCTCCGGTAGAGCCGCTCCGTGTGCTGCAGAAGCTTCTCCACCTCCCGCACCTGCCTCCGGCAGCTCCGCAGCTCGCGCTCCAACTTCTCCACCTTCCGCCGCAGCTGCGCCAGCTCCGGCTCCGGGGAGGTGGGCGGCGGCGGCGGCGAGGGCGCCTCGGAGGCCATGCGGCCGAGAGCGCGGAGCCCGCGGGGCGCGGACGGGGATGCTTAGGACGACACCGGGGCCCGCTGGCCCAGGGGCCACTGGAGCGTGCGGGCTGCGACGGGCGGCCTCACGCTCGGACGACCGCAGCGGGCCCCGGCCATGTCGCCCCCGAAGACGGCGGCCGGGACTGCAAGCTTGGGGACGAAGCCGACCCTACCCGGGCTGCGCGGCCCGTGAGCTCGGACACCCGCCCCGGTGACGGCCTCCGGGAAGCCAGGGGACCGGAGAACTAGAGACCCGAGCGGAAGTCTCCAGTTCCTGGCTGAGCCGGAAACGCAAACCGGAGGAAGGCGGGGCCAAGACGGAAAAAAAGGAAGCGACGGGGAGCTAGAAGGGTCTGAGAGCGCCGGTACGCGGGAACCTCTTCCCGCGGGGCTTGGAGCTGGGTACAAATTTGTGTTTATGTGCCCAAACAACGGTCTGTGTTTCTACTTCCTATTATTTCCCTTGTATTGTACTGTAGGATTTTGAGTCCGATTGGTGAAATGTTTCCCCATTCAAAACCGAGGGTTCTTCCAATGTACAAGTATTCTTACAAGTACACTGTAAGTTCGCCTTACAATGTGAACTTTAACATTTAATTCTCTTTCCAGACTAAAGGGATTCACACGACATAGCTTTGTTAAGACCATGCCCTTTAGCTTTGCAAGACCATCACTATCATCTGTCCCGTTCCTGTATCTACATCGAGGACTACTTCTGAGCTCTCCATTAGTCTGTTACCATAATACAACCATATAATCGCGTTGGGTCTGTAGGATGCCTTTTTTTAAAAAATATGAATTTAAAAAACTTTATTTTTATACATAGTCAGTATGTGACCCAGCAAAGGCACTCCTGACTCCCAGTCCACATATCACGGAGAGACATGGCGTACTAATTATAATAGCTAAGCTACAAAACCAGACAATGTGACTAACAATAGTGCTGTGAACTAAGGAAAATATGGCGTGTATACGCAGTTATTTTAAACAATAAATTAAAATAAATTAAGTTATTTGTAGCAAAATGGTTTATATTTACAAATAGATACATTTGGAGATAATCATATTAAGGGAATTAAGCCAATTCCAGAAAAGCAAATATCATGTGTTTTCTCTTACACATGGTTCCTAGGTTTTGTATAGATTTATAAAATCATGTATCTATATTATCTGATCTGTTAATAACATCAATAGATAAGGATAAAGATAATTATTTTTATGCCATGAGAGTAAAAGCAAAACTGTGTAGGGGAAGAGAAGAGAATAATAAGGGGGATAAATGAGGCCAAGGTAAAGGAAAGAATATACTTAATGTAAAAAAAGTATGAAAATGCCCTTATGGGACATAGTACTGTGCACAGTGAATATATACAATGGGACTTTTTAAAAGACTGAAGGAACATATTTATTTTCATTCTGTGAGTTTTTCCAGTGTTCAGCTACAAAGGTTGAATAAAATCTTTACTCAAAAGTACAGAGTCACATGTGGTGAAACAAGCCTGTAATTCAAGTACTCAGAAGACAGAGGCAGGTGAACTGACCAGCCTGTGACAGAGCAAGTCCCTGGCCTGCCAGAGCTGCATAGCAAGAAAAGCTGAGGCAGGAGGATCCTGGATTCTTGTCTGGCCTAGGCAGCATAGCAATGTGCTGTCTTGATAGCAACAACCATAGTACTAAACAAAGAGTTAGGCTTGGGTTTAGCCCAGTGGTAAAGCTTGTGTTAACATAAGTGAGACCCTGGGTTTGATACTCAGTACCAAAACACACACACACACACACACACACACACACACACACACACACACACAGGCACACCACTTTGGAAGCAAGCTTATTTATATAAGACCAATCCAGCAAACTCACTTTTTATACCTGCCATTTTCACACCGGAAAGAAGTATATATATATATATATATATATATATATATATATATATATATATAAAATTATGAACAGACCTAGTCCTAACTCCTGTTTTTATCTAACAGAATCATAAAAAAATATGTCACAAGCTATAAGGTCAATTTATGTTTCTTCAAACAATAGGACTATGTAGGCATTAATTTCACCAGTAAACATCTTTTTTAATTTTTCACTTTCAACTATGTATATATGTCTGTGTGAGGGCTTGTGCATATTAGTGAAGGTACTTTGGAAGACCAGAGGCAGGAAAATGAACTCAGGTCTTCTCCAAGAGAAGTACTTACTCTTAACTGCTGATCCATTTCTCCTTCACTGACTTATCTTTCTGTTTTAAAATTTATTTTAGCAGTGTCTTAGTTGCTTTTTAATTGCTATGATAAGATATCGTGATCAAGGTAACTTTTAGAGGAAAGCATCATTGGGCTATACAATGTCAGAGGGTGAGACTATAACCATCCTATGAGGAGCAGTGTGACACTTCATAGCCAGGTGCACCAAAAAGAGAGTTTCACAATTACATGGCATTCAAAGGGGGAGGTGTCAGCTGGAGAGAGTTCAGTGGTTGAGAATATTACTGCACTTCCAGAGGACCTGAGTTTGGTTCCAGGTACTCGCATCAGGTGCCACACAACTGTCTGCAACTCGAGCTCCAGGGTACCCAATGATCTCCTGTGGCCTCCAAGGGCTCTTTGCTTACCTGCACACACACACACACACACACACACAGAGAGAGAGAGAGAGAGAGAGAGAGAGAGAGAGAGAGAGGTGACTCAGCAGTTAAGGGTGCTTGTTGCCCCTTCAGACGACCTAAGTTCAGTTCCCAACACCCAGGGTGAGTGGCTCACAACCTCTAACTCCAGTTCCAGGGAATCCAACACTCTCTTCTGGCCTCCGTGGGCACTGCATGCACATGGTACACATACACACACTCAAGAAAACACCGTACTCATAAGTAGACAGGTCTTTTAAAAAATTAAAAAGAAAAGTTCAAAATAATTTAAAAGAAACAGAAAATTTCAGACAAATGCATTCATTAATTGGCATGGGACAGAGGAATGTAAAATAAGAAACTGGTTTGCTATTTTCTTGTAGTGTCTGTGTGATCCAGAGCCTTAATGACAGTCTTTCCTGGAGTTCGTTTTTTCACAGGCAGTGTGGACAGGGGACAGGCCTTGTCTATGCAATCAGACACGATGATTGGGGAGGTCTTGGAGCCTACCACAGGAGCAGGCACATTCATGTTTCACAGCCTTCCACTCTCAGGGACTGGAAGGAGTCCCCCATCCACTGGCTTCTGATTCTGATTATGTCCAGAAAATCCCAGCTCTAGTTTTTCCCAGACAGGATCTCTACCACATGGCACCAGCCAAGAACACTGGAGAAGTGAGCCTCCCTCATCTTGACGGGCTCACAGCTTGTACTGGCAGCTGAGGGAATTTTATTAGCCCCCTATTTCTGGAAGAATGTAAGACTTTGGATTCTTTCCCTGATGATGGAGCAGGATGCCCACAAGAGCAGGCACATTCCAGTTTCATAGCTTCCCACTTGTCTTCAAATCTCTCTTTAATGGCATCAGTAAATAAAGATAAGAGCTAAGTGGTGCGTGGGTCTACAGCTCAGATACAGGAAGGAAGGCTTACTAGAGCAGAGTCTACTACATGACCAAGAATGGAACTTCATTTTGATTTTATTGATTTATGTGTGGATTGCATACACCTGCCCAGATGTTCAGAAGGGAAGGAGCATTCTGGAAGTTGACCTCAAGTGGCAGAATCAGACCTAGACGAAGGGTGGGTTCTGGGGAGAGCACCTCACACCACTCTGTGGTAACTAGGAAATGGGCAGCTACTGAGGACTGCAGAGCTTCATAGGAACAGGGGCCTGGTCTCACGGGGCTGCTACTGCTTCCTCCTCCTCCTCCTCCTCCTCCTCCTCCTCTTCCTCCTCCTCATCCTCCTCATCCTCATCCTCCTCCTCTTCTTCCTCTTCCTTTTTTCCCCCAAGAAAAGTTTGTTTCTGAACCTATTTCTTTAAGTGAGTATTTTTTTTAATTTAAGAATCATGATTCAGGAGATGAAGAGATGGCTCAGTGATTAAGAGTATTTGCTGCTTTTGCAGAGAACCTGGCTTCAGTTTTGACTATTGGTAACAGACACTGGTAACAGTCCGTAACTTCAGTCCCAGGGATCAGATGCCCTCACCTGACCTCCAAAGGTACTGTGTGCCTGGATGTACATACAGACATATACATAAAATAATTTCTTATTAAAGAAGTCGGTGGTAGCTGTGGCGGTGCTCACCTGCAATCCCAGTCCTGAGAGGCTGAAGCAGGAGGATAAAGAGTTTGAGATCTGGGGTACATAGGGAGGCCACCTCAAAAAACTAGGAAGATATATTTCTATAACTTCATTATTGTATGCTTTTCATGACTCCATTTGTTTTGGAGTCTTCGTATTTTTATCATCTGCTGATCTGTATCAGCTCTTTTCCTCAGTCCTGATTCTCCAAAGTAATAGAATGAACGAAAAGAAAGCAAAAAAAAAAAAAGACACAGGGGTAGGGGAGGGACAGAGGATGAGAGAGAGAAGGAGGAGAGAAGAGAAGGGAAGGAGCAAGGTGTAGTTTCGATTAAAAGATATAAATGAAATATAAGTAATGGTCCCATGACATTATGGAGGCCAAGAAGCCCCACTGTGTGCTGTGGGCAAGCTGGAGGTGCAGGGAAGCCAGCAGTGTACTCAAGGGCTCCAAGGCTTGAAACATGTGAAGTGGATCCAACTGGAGACTAAAAGCCTTAGACAGTTGTTGCATGTAGCTTTGTTCCGGGATCTGGCCACACTACCAGCTCCCTCCCAAAGCTTCCCTTGAATCCTCAGATAAAACACACACAGACACACACACACACACACACACACACACACACACACACACTTGTTCAACTTGCCTTCTTGGCACAGTTGCTGGGTGCCACTATCTCCTGCCTGGAAAAGCGTGTCCTTCTCAATGCTCTTAGCTCAGCTCCTCCCACCTGCCCTGACCTTCAGTGGCTAGTCCCACCTAACCTCGGCCAAACATCCCTCACCACTAGCCTGTAGTAGTGGCCACAGGCCCCAGCTCCTCTGGAGACCTCACATGGTTCTTCTCCCTCCAAAGCATGGCAGAAACTCCCTCTCTCTTCCCTAACATCACCCTTTTCCTCCAGGGACCTGGAAGTCCCACCTGTACCTACTACCCAGAAATTGGCCCATGGCTTTCTTTATTGACAGATCAAGCACCAACTGGAAAACAGGACCTTAGCACCAAAAACCACCCTTATAGACAGTGGTTCTCAACTTTCCTAATGCTGTGACCCTTTAATACAGTCCTGCATGTTATGGTAACCCCAACCATAAAATTATTTTCACTGCTACTTCATAACTGTAATTTTGCTAATGCTATGAATCATAATGTAAACATCTGATATACAGGATATCCGGTATGTGACCTCAGGATTGGTCATGGACCCACAAGTTGAGAACTGCTGCCTTAGAATCAGCAGTGCAGAGTTAGGAGTCCTGTGCTCCTACTGCACAGGCAGCAGCTGCACAGGTAGGCCAAGCAAGAGTCCAGCATTGGCCTGTCCAGGCCCTTGATGGATTGGCTGATGCTCTCTGGCATTAGAGTGCCTGGAGGAGTAGCTTCACTCAAGTAACTACACCAAATGCTGACCAGTTCTGAAAGTAACCTCCTGTATACCCCCAAACTCACATTTTGGGAGATGTCTGGGAATCCCATGACCCAATGAAGCTGACACACACCAATAACCATTATACCTTAGAGGTTTTCAGAACAGCTCCAATTTGATTTTGTTTTTGTCCTGTACCCACATTCTTTGCCACATGATTTTGTGATTTTCCTCACTAAACAGAGAGAATCTCCCCTCTACCCCGGAAGCAATAGAATGGGACAATGTGCCAGAACAGACCCAAAGCCAGATCTCAAGAGGCTGGAGAAGTAGTGCCTGCTGCCTGAATGTCTTGCCATCACTGTGGACAGAGTAGCTTCAGGCATGTCCACTGGTCTCAAGAGAAAGGGGAGTGACACAGGAGCAGATCTGTCCAGCTAGCACCTTGAAGACCCAGGAAACATTAGCAGTGCCAGTGGTGATCAGCCTACCTCCATGTCACTCCAAGCTCAGAACAGTAAATGATAAAGAGGTGTCGGCTTGAAAGCACTGGGGTTTGAGGGGTTCTACGGATGGCAATGGTTAGTTAACAGGTGCTCTGCCTGAGTTGTGACAGTGCCAGTGAGTCTCACCAGATGGAGTCCAAACAGCCTAGATACTACTGTACTTCCCAACAGAGGAAGGCTGTTCACCCAACACAGCCCATTTATATCTAATCCCACTTAGGGAGTCATGAATCTAGAATTTAATGAATAGTCACTTGTATTGATTTATACTGGATCCTGTGGATAGCCAATTCTCCCCTACTAAACTTACTGTTTGATGTCACATGAGGATGTCTGGGGAACCATAACATTTCCATAGAAGTGATTATTGGTTCAGTATTACTTTGGTCAATTGGCCATTACCGTTTTCTTTCCCTGGAAATGTAAGGAAAGAATGGGCATGTGTAACATTCAACACTGGAGTAAAGGTAATGGAAGCCAAGCTGGACAACCCCTTTGTTATCCATACCTAAATTACTTTCATGCTCATGTTATGATTTTGTAAGGGTTTCAAATTTTACCAAGTTGAAAGTGGTAGCTCACACTTCTTGCAGGAAATATTAAAAAAAAAAAAAAACAAACAGCAAGTTCCCATGCTACACCCATCTATACACAGCCCCTTCTGTCTCCCTGGCCAGTTCTTATCTCATGGAGACTCAGAGCTCCAAAATCTCTCCACTCAGCTCACTAAGTTCCCACTGGTGGGTTGCCAGCCCCATGCTTCACACCCCCCCCCCAGCCTTTGTGGTGCACATCTGACAAACCCACCCTTTGCCACCGTACCCTTCTCTCTTGACTCCAGTTGAATCACTGCATGAGGGAAAACACAACACAAACTTAGTTCAGAAACAACGGTAACTCAATCAATGGGCGCAACAACTAGAATCCTAATCTTGTAAGCCACATTAAATCTAAATCCTCTGGTGGCAAATCTTGGTGGATTCACCATCTAATCTGGAAGATGCTAGTAGGTACATCTTGTCTGGTTACTATCCCTGTCCAAAAGCCCCTAACTCTCTCCTGCTTCCTCTCTTCCTCCCTCCAACCTGGAAGTCCCACCTATTCACCCAGTGTCATCTGAACTGCTCAGGGGCCAGGAACAGGACAATCACAGTCCTAGGAGTTCAAGGCCTGCCTGGTCACTACAACAAAGCACCTGTCTTTGAGGTCAAAGTGAAGATGTAGCTCAATTGTAAGACCTTTGCTTAGTCTAGTCAGACTCTGCATTTGGGGCTGGAGCCATCTTGAGTGAAGTGAAGAATGAAAAGACCAAGAGATACAGATGGGCATCTGGGTAGTCTTTATAGTCACCCGTAATAGGAAAGGAAGAGGGTTGTTGGTTCCTGGACTGGCCCATGTGGGTGAAGAGGGCTATCTGATGATTGCACTGGAAGGTAGGTTGCTGAATACATTTACCTGTATACTGGGAAGTTGCCTTTCCCCACCTTCTCCTTTTCTTCCTAAGGGGCAGCAATATACACTGAAAACTCCATTATAATAATTTTAAATACTTGCGAAGATAAGAAAGGAAAGGAAAATCATTCAAAACTAAGCCAAGGATGCATCTTAATGGTAGAAGGATTGCGAAGATACTAAGTTCAGTTTCCAATACTATAATAAAAATAAGAATGAGGAGCCAGACATGGTCCCACTTGCCTCTAAACCCAGCACCAAGGAGGTAGAGGCAAGAGGATTCAGAGTTCAGAATTATCCTCAGATGGCAAGTTGGAGACCAGTCTCGGCTACACAAGACTCAGTCTCAGAAAATCAAAGCAAACAAACTCAGTAATCAAGAAAGCGTTGTTCTACTGTCTCTCTCGCCTTCTTGATGTTTCGTAACCCCATGGTCTATTGAAATATATGGACTTTCCACTTAGCTTTAGCTTAAGAAGATTTGATATGAGGCGGTGTAAATAAATGTGTTTGTTTGTTTGTTTGTTTTGAAGAGTAGCTCAGGCTAGCCTCAAACCTGCTAGAAGTATAATAATATATTATAATACTGGATATATAAAATGTTACCCAGAATTGTCCACATCTATGTCTGAGCTCGGCTCTTTAAGTGATAACAGAATCACAGGCCTGTGCTCAGTGGATGAATAACTCCCTTCCTAGTTCCCTGCCTGGTGTCCCTCCCCTCAGGTTGCTCAGGCTCTCAAAAGAGGCAGTTGCAATATAATGTGGATTTATTACATTTATAACACATAGTGTGCTGTTGGGTGGGTCTCCATCCTGTGGTGTTGTGAGTAGATATTAACATTAAACTAAGACTCTACATTTAAGTAGATTTTATTGTGTAAATGGAATGACTACTGGGTCTTGAGGTTGTTTTGAACACGTTTGTGTTTTCCCAGATACTAATCTTACTGCCCCTAAACAGAGGGCATTTCATTTGTTCAAGGCTCAGGAATGGGAAGTAACTATTGGAAGGAAGTGCCATGCCTGTTGATTTTTAAAATATAAATAAATATTCTGACTTTTATTAACATAAGAAGGAGTATTTATTCAGGAGAGTTAGTCTATGAGAAAATGTCAATTGACACAGAGTTGGTAGGGCAGAATGAAGGCCAGCCTGGACTACATAGCAAGTTTCAGACCAGCCAGGGCTACATAGTAAGACCTTGCCTCAAAAAAAAAAAAAAAAAGAAATATATATATATATATATATATATATATATATATATATATATATATATATATATATATATACAAAAGAAAAAACGACCAAGGGAATGTGGAGATGGCTGCAGGAAGGGAAGCTATCAAGCTTAGCACTGAATACAAGAGAAAGGATACTGGTAACAGATGCTAACATGGGATGGCAGTCTCAGCCTAGAGGGAGGAGCCAGGGTTGACTGACAGCAGGCCAGGGTAGTAGGTAGCAAGGCATGCCTACAGAATTTGACCAGACACTGAGAGTGATAAAGTATGAAAAGCTCAGGGCTTCTAAGTGGAGTTGGGGTTCTTGCTAAGGTCTGGCCTAGCTGGGGAGTCTGGCCAAAATTAGCGAAGGCTAGTCTCAGTCAGGTTCAATGCGTGGATGGCATACCCACCTCAAGTTCCCTGAATTCAGAGCATGCTCCCTTGGCTGACTGAAGCCCAGGGAGGCTAAGGGCTGCAATACAGATGTCAACCTCTGGAACATTCTCCTTTAATTCCTCACTCACCCTTCTAGGACTCCGTTGACCATTTTCTATGATTTTCAGGCTAGCCATGGGTCTGGGATGATGCCGGCCAGTCTAGTCACTGTGGGTGGTTGGAAATCATGGAGACCGTCGTCATTAGTCTTCCTCTGTGGCATCTGGAATTATTTATTCTTTCCTTTTGGAGACTCTTCTAGGCCAGGTTTGTTTGCTTGCTTGCTTTTGTCCTCAAGTTAATTATATTATATTATATTACTAATAAACTAATGAGAATAGACTTCTAATCTGAATAGCTCTTTAATAATTGTTTATGAAACCAACTGGAGAGTCTGTTTCATGTGCAGAAAGTATGTTCCTGGGTAGAGAGGTTTATCCCCATTTCTCCAGTGAAGTTGGAGGATACCAGGGGAGTGCCAGAACTTTGAAACAAGAAACCGCCTGCGTGGTGGCGCACGCCTTTAATCCCAGCACTCGGGAGGCAGAGGCAGGTGGATTTCTGAGTTCGAGGCCAGCCTGGTCTACAAAGTGAGTTCCAGGACAGCCAGGGCTATACAGAGAAACCCTGTCTCGAAAAACCAAAAAAAAAAAAAAAAGAAAGAAAGAAACAAGAAACCATGTGCATATTTACAATAACTTCATAGTTACCGTTGTATGGTAAACTGGGTTTAAGAGAGCAGGGGAGATGACATTTCATGTCAGCTCAAGGTGGTTAGGAGGTAAGGAGTAGGTTAAACAGGTTCGTGTCCTGGGAGGAGTAGAAAACCATTGGGCGGTCGGTCGGAGACAGAATGAGGCTGTGCAGCTGGGCCCTCACCAGGGTGTGTGTTGGACAGGAAGAAGCCAGGGAGTTTGTGCGACTGAGGGGCTCCTCCAAGGATTTGGAAGTGTGAGTGGAAACACTAACATGATTTCTGGGCCCTGGCACTAGGGATGGAGGATTAAAAAGATGTTTCTTTGGGACTTCCCTTTCAGGAAGTAGTTAATTGATATAAATATGCCTGGTGTTTCAGAGACTGGTGTATTTAGCTCAGTGTTCGTCCCACATCACACCATGGGATTTATGCATGTGACCTTGTAACTGCAGAAGTCCTGGCCCAAGGAGAGGAGTCAAAGAAGTGAGTGACAGGCAGGGCTGTGGTGAGGAGCCCAGGAAATCATTGCAGCAGAGGCTGTGACTTGAGCTCATACTTGCATCAGTACATTCTGTTGAGAAGCAGGATTGCCTACAGTGGACAAAGGGGACATTTTAGATTCTGGAGCAGTGGTTCTCAATTTATCACCAACAGAGAGAAGAGCTGTCTGCTCCATTCCATCCCCTACCGGCTCATCCCTAAGCCCAGAGCCTGGTTCCAGCTAAACTTCATCTTCAAGAGCCCCACACACAACTGAGGGTTGGACTTCCGGTCTCCCCTCACAAGATGAGCATTAGCCTGGCACTTGAGCGCTGGCTGTGATGAAGACTAGGAAGTGACCTTCTCAACCGATCCAAAGCCTCAGGGTTCTGCCTCTTGGATAATGGGAGAGGCTTTCCTGAGTAATGGTCCAGTTGGCCTCAGGGCGACACACTTTGTGTCCCCGCCCCCCTTGTTTCTAGGGTCCCTCCCATCCTTCCCAGGATCTTGTGAAGAGGACATGACAAAGGGGTTGAAGAGCAAACAGAGAGGCTAGTGTCACGGAAAGGGGGACAGACTGGAACCCCCTATATTTTTCCTGCTTGGAGGTGCTCAGCTTTTCTCTGTTGCCTGGTGAGCTCTCATTGGTCCCCAGGGCTCAGCAGAAAGGCTTTAACCAACTGGTCCGAGTCTGTTTCCACTCTCCCCAAATCTATACAACCTCACGCAAAGTACACTACCTTCCAACCCCCAACCTTCTGCTCATATTTCCTGGAACAGGTATTGGGATACCTGTGGGCTTCTGTCTGGGGCTGTTTTTGTATAATCTGTAAGCTAAGGCAAGCTGATTTTCAGATGGTTAAACCCTAAAGATGGAAGCCGGGAAGGAAGGGGGAGGTAAAGATAGGACCCAGCCACTGAACAGGAACAGAACTGACCTGAAAATATTATCTGGCCTTTTAGAAACAGATAAAAACAGATGTGTTTAAATAAAATTTTATGATAGATAGAAGCCATCAGAAATGGAGACTGAAAGACCCAAGGAGGTCTGTCTGTTTCTAGGCTTATTTGGGTGAAATATGGACAGCCACAGAAAAGACTGGTTAGCTGGAAAGATCTGATCTAATGGGAACAGACAGAGGGGAAGCAGCAAGAGCTGGCACACTCTCAGCCTCTCTGTGTCGCAATCCTTTCAGCTCAAATTTGGAGGAAAAAAAAACTGGAAAAATACTGTCTCAGACAAGGTGGAAAACAGGGACCAACACCCAATGTTGTCTGATCACACACACAGGTGTGTGCAGGAGGGAGGGAGGGAGGGGAAGTTAGGGAGTGAGTTAGGAAGGAAGGGAGTGAGATAGGGAGAGAGGGAGAGACAAGGGAGTTAGTGTGGGGCAGTGGGCTATGCACAGACAGCCTGGTCTCCAGTCCAGCTTAGGTATTGAACCCCGGTGGGAGCTGGTGGGTGGTAATTTCCACCTACATGGAAGGCGTTAGATCATGTCTCCTGGACCCCTGGCTCCTGTCAAAGTTACCACCCCTACAGGAGAGGTCTGTGGCTATCAGTCATGCACACAAGACAATGTCCCAAGCTTCTGGCATTCTGGCTAGACCCCACCCCCACAGTTACCTGACTATAGTCAGTTATGCTCCTCCCCACAGTTACCTGGCAACAGTAAGATAGCCCAGCCCACTATAAGAGGGGCTGCTTGGCCCCTTCTCACTCTCTTTAAGCTCTCACCTTTCTTTTTTTTTTCCAACTTTTATTAGATATTTTCTTCATTTACATTTCAAGTGTTATCCAGAAAGTTCCTTATACCCTCCCCCCTCCCGGCCCTGCTCCCCTACCCACCTACTCTCACATCCTGGCCCTGGCGTTCCCCTGTACTGGGGCATATAAAGTCTGCATGACCAAGGGGCCTCTCTTCCCAATGATGGCTAACTAGGCCATCCTCTTCTATATATATGCAGCTAGAGACATGAGCTCAGGGGGTACTAGTTAGTTCATGTTATTCTTCCACCTATAGGGTTGAAGACCCCCTCAGCACCTTGGGTACTTTCTCTAGCTCCTTCCTTGGGAACCCTGTGTTCCATCTAATAGCTGACTGTGAGCATCTACCTCCATGTTTGCCAGGCACTGGCATAGTCTCCCACGAGACAGCTATATCAGGGCCCTTTCAGCACTATCTTGCTGGCATATGCTATAGTGTCTATGTTTGGTGGCTGATTGTAGGAGGGATCCCTGGCAGCCGCAGTCATTGGGTCCATCCTTTGGATTCAGCTTCACACATGATCTCTGTAACTCCTTCAATGTGTGCTTTGTTCTTAATTCTAGGAAGGGATGACGTGTCCACATTTTGATCTTCCTTCTTCTTGAGTATCATGTGTTTAGTAAATTGTATCTTGGGTAGTCTAGGTTTCTGGGTTAATATCCACATATCAGTGAGTACATGTGAGTTCTTTTGTGATTGGGTTACCTCACTCAGGATGATGGCCTCCAGATCGATCCATTTGCCTAGGAATTTCATATATTTATTGTTTTTAATAGCTGAGTAGTACTCCATTGTGTAAATATACCAAATTTTTTGTATCCATTCCTCTGTTGAGGGACATCTGGGTTCTTTCCAGCTTCTGGCTATTATGAATAAGGCTGCTATGAACATAGTGGAACATGTGTCCTTATTACCAGATGGAATATCTTCTGNCACTGGATAGTTTTAGCTCCCTTGTCAAAGATCAGGTGACCATAGGTGTGTGGATTCATTTCTGGGTCTTCGATCCTATTCCATTGATCTACCTGTCTGTTGCTGTACCAGTACCATGCAGTTTTTATCACAATTGCTCTGTAGTACAGCTTGAGGTCAGGCATGGTGATTCCACCAGAGGTTCTTTTATTGTTGAGAATAGTTTTTGCTAGTCTAGGTTTTTTGTTATTCCAGATGAACTTGCTAATTGTCTTTTCTAGATCCTTGAAGAATTGAGTTGGAATTTTGATGGGGATTGCATTGAATCTGTAGATAGCTTTAGGCACGATAGCCATCTTTTCTATATTGATAGCTCTCACCTTTCTTACTCTTCTCTAGCCCTCCTGCTCTCTCTTCCCCCCTCTCTCCACGTGGCCATGGCCAGCCTCTCCCTCTCTCTTTCTGCCTTCTCTCTTTCCCCCTGCCTTTCTACAATAAAGCTCCAAAACCATAGACTATCTCTCTTCATCAAGGCCCACTCTGCTTGAATGATGGGATAGGCTTTCTCCTAACAAGCCATGTCTAACCTCCTGCCAGAAGGCCTTCCTATGCTAAAGCCAAGGACCAGACTAAGGACTCTTGCCTGCTTGGGAACCACCCAGTGCCCCTCTCTCTCCCCTGCCCTTCACTCCCTTCATCTCTGGGGCAAGTGCCTCCCCAGGACCCCTATTCTGTTCTTAGCTCCTCTGCTGGGACCCTGGTACCTGGGATTGCCCCTTGTCCACCTTCCCCCACCCTGTGGGGTCAGTGGCTTAAAATAGCCAGAAGCCCACCCCTGGCCACTCAGAAAGCGTGCGTAGTCCTCTCGTGCCCTCCAGCCCAGAGCACCAGAACTCTGGTGGGTCGAAGGTTCTCTCCAATCCTCCTCTTTCACACACACACACACACACACACACACACACACACACACACACACACACAGCCCCACAAGTTAGGAAGGGAGGGAGGAGAAAATCTGACAAGTTTCAAGCAAGTTTGGGAGAAATCAGTGCAGCCATCAATGTGAAGATCTTTCCCATGTGATAAATCCCCCACACAAATGGGGAATTAAAATGTGAGGTCCGGAAGGGAGGCCAATATGCAAGAGGGGTATCATTTAGTTTGAGGTTCTCACTTGTTTCAGGTATGGAGTTGTTAAAGCCTTCCCACTGAGCCCTAGGGCCAACGCAAGGAAACGGGTAGCAGAGAAAAGCTGAGCTCTGCCAAGCAGGGAAAATATGGTGGCTTCAGATCCAGAAGATTCCTTCTGTGAGAGCCATGGGAGGGGACACTGTAGGTGACGGGGTAATACACAGGGAATGATCAATGGGAACAGATGTACAGTTATACTCGTTAGATCGAATACAGGCGACAGGGCTATACACCTAAGAAAATAATCATGACGCTGCTGAAAGTGCATCTGCATAAGCGGAGCATAGTGCACAGACGCGTGACTCGTGGAATCCGTGAACCGTGAGTAACCCACCCGTCACCAAGGCTTCATGACGTCATTGCGGGGACCCTGGCGCTCGTTTTCCTGCTCTGAACATAGCAGACATCGTCACATACACATACACACATCACACATACACATCACATCATACACACATACATATCTCATACACACACACATCACATCACACTGTCTGATGGTCAACCCGAGACTTCTCAAAGGCTGTTTGTCCCAGAAATAGCTTTGACTGACCCCAAGAGTACTGTATAAGGGAATGGGCAGCTGGGTAGGAAAGAAATTCACCTGCATTTCTTGAATAATAGGAAACTACTTAACTGGAATTAACTCACAAATTAATTCACAAAGTTCATGACTAAGCCAGGTTTTCTTCAGCAATATTAACAGAAAACACAAGCTACTTCGAAAACAAAGCTGCAGGAGGCCCAGAGACTGGGCTGTGCTGCCCCTGAAGTAGACCGAGAATTCCCTCTCTTCCCACTCAGAGACCCATGCTCAGATAAACCTGCATCCTTGCCTTTGCAGCAGAAAATGACTTCAGGACAGTCCACTGTGAAGTGGAGATGGAGCTTATTAAAAGATGCCTTTGACTTTTCATGGTGGCGCACACCTTTAACCCCAGCACCTGGGAGGCAGAGGCAGGCAGAGCTCTGAGTTCAAGGCCAGCCTGGTTTACAGAGTGAGTTCCAGGACAGCCAAGGCTACACCAAGAAACCCTGTCTCAGGGAAAAAAAAAAAAAAGATGTCTTTAGTGTTGAAGAGATGGCTCAGCGGTTAAGATGCTTGCAGGTCTCATAGAGGGCCAGATTTAGTTCTCAGCATTCCGTCCTTCCTACACATCTGTAACTCTAGACTCAGGGCATCCAATGCCACCCCCTGCAGGCACAGCACTCATCCACATTAAAACACAATCTTCAAAAGACTTCTTTAATATTCATAAGAAGAGAGGTTATAGGCGCCCAGGGGAAAGACTATGGCACATTTGAGAGCTCAGGACTGGGCTTCTCAAAAGAGAGAGGCATTCTGCTGTCTTTATAATAATCATATATAAGGTGTGGGAAATTTCTGCAGTTAGTATCTTCAGAAAGTCATTAAGAAATTTAAGTGAGATCACCGTGTGGTTTTTGAGCTGTACTGAACAAGATTACAATGAATAAAGTAGACTCAAGGGCCAGTAAAACGGCTCAGTGTGCTAAGAGCATTCCTGCCAGGCTAGCCTAGCTAAGTGTGGGATTCCATCCCTGGAATTCATGTAAAGGTGGAAAGAGAGAACAGACACCACAAAGTTGTCCTCTGACCTCCACATGTGTGCAGTAACACACATGACCGTCTCACACATACACATATGACATCACACAATACACATCACACACACAGATCACACAAATGTACATGCACCTCACACACATCAAATCGCACATACATACACATATCACATCACACACATACACACATCACATCACACACATACATCACATACATATACACATCACACACATACACATCACACCACACACACATGTACATCTCATACACACACATACACACATCTCACACAAACATACACAGGTCACACACATATACACATCATATACACTCATCACACAATACAGATCACACAAATACATATACACATCACACATACATACACACACCAACAATAAATAAAAAATGTTTTAAAAAATCAAAGTTAGGTCACTGTAATTAAACAAAAATCAGTATTTTTGCTTTAAGGATTTCCTTCACTATCTGGGAGAGGATTAAGGAACTGCCCAAAGTGTATACTCAGGCCCCAAGGCTGGCTCATTGCTGACCTAAAATTTTTATTTGAAAATCTCTATCTATATATTATAAAAGAAATTTAATCTCTGTTTTTGGAAACCTTCAAAGAACAAATATTGTTAATTGTATTGAAATTCTTGAGGGATAGCTGGCAAGAGAATTGAAACAGTCTCTAGAGTTGGGCACCCCTTCTCTTTCCCATGTGTTCACGATTCCCCAACTTTGTCCTGCATTAAGACCTCAAACATTGGGGATTTCCAGAGAATGCTGGACGGGGAAGCGTTTTCAGTTATCACCAGAGGATGTGTGTGTGTGTGTGTGTGTGTGTGTGTGTGTGTGTGTGTGTGTGTATGTGTGTGTGTGTGTTTGTAAGGAGTGGGAACAAAGAGTGTACACAGTGCAGAGCAGCGTCATTTAGTATAAACTAGTGGACAGGTTTCTTTGAAACTCTAGAATCAACCAATGTTTCCTTCCATAAGCAGAGTAAATTCTCACGCACACTGAAGGATGTCTGGTTTACAAACAAGGACCGAAGGATGCACAAAAGAGCCAAAATAGAGACTGACAGCGAGAACAGTAGAAAATAAATATAGTCTCAGCCTTTGTTCTGAGGTCGGGTCTCTGTTGCTTAAGTTGGGTCTAACCCATGATCTTCCTGCTCAGTCTGACAGGAAGTGGCAGGGAGCTAATGTCTACCTCCCTACATCTGACTCACATTTTTTTTTTGACTAGGAGTAAAGAATATAAAGATTAAAATCAGGTAATACCATTGTCTGAAAGCCGGCCTGCCTCTGCGAGTTGGCTCTTATCTCTCACATTTGCTCATTCCTTGGAAACTCAGATAAGCGTCTTAGTTCTGACTTGATGGTATGGAATTTTGGCATGGGTAACTCCATTTTAATTTTTAGCCAAATGTGTTGGAGCCCAGTGTGGTAGCTTAGTGAAGAACAATGGGCTTGTGTGTTCTTAGTTCAACAGTGTCAACACTGAGTGACCCTGAGCAGTCCTTTGTACAAACTCTGGGCCCCACGCTGAATAAAACAAGCAGAGCTGGTTATCAGAGCAGGACGGGCTTCACACTTGGTGGGGGTCAATGTGATGTGTGTGTAAGGAGGTCAAAGATCAGTTCCCAGCACCTGCACTGGGTGGCTTACAACTGCCTGTTAGTCCAGCTGCAGAGATTCCATTGCCCCCTTACGGCCTCTGTGAGCATCTGCACACATGTGCATAAACCCACACAGGTCACATGGTTAAAATGTATTTAACCTAGAAATAGATACACAGAGTCATGCATGTATGTTACAGTATGTTAATATGTTGTTATTAGTTTTGTTAATTAATTATGGCTGTAGTCAAAAGCATGAGCCTTGGCTCTGTCTCTCACCATCTGTGTCACATGTAGGACATTATACCACACCACTCAGAACACATCTGTAGACACAGACAAACTATGCAGATGTTTTCTAGCAGCTCGGGAGGTCTGTACCCTGATACCCTTTCCTATTTCCCCTTCTAGTGATTCATACACATGTGTGACTTGGAGATGAAGTAGTTAGGGGGCTGAATAAAGATAAATGGTCTACACAGAGATCATTTAAGAACAGCATTGGGGAGAGTAGATCTGAAGCTATCTCCAGCACCAAGAGGGCCATCTGGTTTCCTGTGCTCCCCTCCCATGCCCTCTCTCCCCAACTCTCCATAGTATGGATTTAACCCACTCTCCTTGTGTGAAATGTCTAGAAGTGACTCTAATATCCCAGACAGGAACGATCTCTTTCTCCATGACTCTCTAAAGTTATCTCACATATTAACCGTGAGTGTCTGACTCCATACGGAGACACCGTGAGCAGCAGAGAGAGACCTATTCTGTAATTGTCTCTCCAGAGCCGAACACAATGCCAGACACAATCAGCAGGTCAATCGTGTATCACAAATGACCTCAGCAAAACTTTTGTCATCCTTTCCATGGAAACTCTGTTGGTCCAGTGCCAGGCATCTAGCTAATTCAGACAGAAACTAATTTCAAATGAATCATATTTGTGAAACATAGGAGAGGTATTTCTTTACACATCCCGAGGCTGTTAAGTTTCTGGCTTTAATGAAATTCAGAGTGTTCTTTTTGCCCTTATCCAAAGCTCCACCAGGTTGCCTGAACCAAATGGCCTCCAGTTAAGTCACTAGTGTGTACCCATGTCTTTCAAGTCAGTTTCAAAATTTCCAGAATTAATGCACTCCAGATACCATTACTTGGCTACTGTCTTATCAGCCGTGCAGTTGGTGGGGGATAAAGGTATCCATGAGCTATCTCTGTGACTCCAGGGCTGAGTGATTGGTGGGTGAGGAGAGGGTCGCAGAGCCCTCCCCTCCTTTGATGCACAGGTTTCCTGGTGCACAAAAATATGTCTGGGGTGTTACGGAGTGTTGCAAAAAGCAGAGATCAAGAGTTCTGCACACAGCAGGACACTGCACACTGTATTTATCATTATTATTGCTTTTGCCAGTGTCTCTTCGGGTCCTTAAAGCTTTTTGCTTTGGTGTTTTGTTTTGTTTTGTTTTGTTTTGTTTTGTTTTGAGTCTAGCTGTCACATGTCCCAGGCTGGCTTTAGACCTTATGTAACCAAGGATCCAAGGACGTTTTTGAACTTTCGATCCCCCTGACTCCACTCCATGTGAACTTCTACTCTTCATGCCTCGACCTCACAAGGACTGAAATTGGAGGTATGTTCTACTGTGCAGGTTTATGCAGTACTGGGGTTCAAACCCAGGGCTCCGTGCATACTGGGCAAACACCCTGAGCGACACTTCGAGACTCCCCGCCCCCGCACACGACATTTTAAAGTTAACAAAATCTGTCTATACCAGAAAGATACGAGACTGTCATGGAAATCGTTTCACAAAGCCTTACTTATTCATTTTGCTCCCCAAAGCTGGGGTGACAGTTGAGGCATTGCTCGTCTTAGATTTTCAACAAGGAGCCTTTGGAGAACTTTGTTCTCCCCCGAGCTACTTCCTCACGTGTCCAGCAGGTGGCAGGCTTCTCAAACATAAGTGCTTCTGGGAGCCTGAGCCGCATTCATCAGTCTGTGTGCTTTCAGAAATCCAGCATTACCTTTAAGGAAAAAAAAATGCACTTAAGGGTCTGAGGAAATTCTTGACTGTGTGACCACAGTGACGTTCCACTCAGCTGCAAGCTAGTGAAGTAAGCAAAGGAACGCCCATGGTTTCCATATTTAGTATCAGTGGTAAAGCTGTGGGAAACGCCAGAGAATGCTAAGAAGGGCCCTGTTCTGAAATGCACCCCACAAAAGAGTGAAGACAAAGAAGGCTGTTTCACCAGCTAAAGGTGCCCGCTGCTTACCCTGGCGGCCAGAGTTAGATACCACATGGTAGAAAGAATCGACCAACTGAGCCAGACCAGAAGTCCTAACAGTCCACACTGTCTTGACGTCCTATTAACGTATTGTAAGCCAGTATTCAACAGAGATCCACAAGTCCCGTCCCACCCTGCAGTCTCAGGAGACTTCATTCATGATAGAAGGACGAATGCTAGGAGAAGAGCTGACTAAGTCGTTGCCGTGGTTTTCTTACTAGGGCTACTACACTCTAGAACAGTGCTTCTCGCCTTCCTAATGTTGCGATACCCTTCATACAGAGACCAACCCCGCCCAGCCATAATTTTTTTTTTGTTGATACTTCATATCTGTAACTTGCTACTGTTGTGAACTGTAATGTAAATGGTTTTAGAGAAAGAGTTTTGCCAAAGGGGTCACGACCCACAGGTTGAGAACCACTGCTCTATAACCTACACAGCCCTGGCCCCATCTGATAATGTTTTAGATCAATTTTCTTCCCAGTGACCTCACATAAAAGCTACCGTGCCACAGGGTGACCAGCCTGTAACTCAGCCTAGATAATGGACGCATTCAGGGAAAACAGTGCATCAGACTGTCGTTATGAAACTATGTGTCTCATCACAAACACCTACAGTAATGCTTTTCTCTAAAATCCTCAGAAAAAAATATAATCAGCCAGAAAGTAGAGGAGACACAAGTTAGAGACATCACTTTCTGATTAACACAACATCCATTGGCCATGGCCATGCGCTTACAAGGATGTTATAAGAGACAAATAATCTCCAAGAAGATTGAAAAGCACCCCCTGGCTTCAAATCACAATGGGGTTCACTCGTTACACAAACCAAAAGGCTCAGAATGTCATGGCTCTCAAAGCTGTCACGTGATCAAGGCATGCCTTCTAGGCCCTTGGCACTTCCTTTGAGAAGCGACTTGTCAGTGACGAACAGAAAGTCTACAGAAGATGAAGTGGAAATTTCTGGTTTCTTTGGAGACTCAGTTGTGTCATGTGATGTTTTTCTGGAAACTGTCTTGTGAGGAGGATGTTTTTGCTAAAGCAGACTCGTGAGAGGGTGTTTTATTGAAAACAGACATGTGGTGTTTTTCTGGAGGCAGCCTGGAAAAAGGACATGTGATGTTTTGCTAGAGCGGATGCTTGAGAGAACACGTGACGTTAGAGAGGATATAAATATAGCCCAGTGGACAGCGCGTGATGCTGGACGGGATTGGTACCTCTTGCCACTCTTTGCTGGTCATTGTTTATTGTGACTTCATAGAGAGAAACACATCAAAAAACTTCTGGGGGTGTTCTAGTGGCTTCTTGCGGCTTCCAAGGACTTGGGCCAATTGGCAGAGTCTTGTGGTTTCTCTGCATCAACCTACCTTTGCTGATTCATTCATGAATGGTGTTTGTGAGTCCTGCCACTGCTGATTCATGAATGGTGTTTGTGAGTGGATCAAGCTGCTGCTGGTTCCTGCGAACTGAACTGCTGATATCCTGACAATGCAGATTGGATTGACCCCAAAGAACTATTTCAACCTTTCCTTTGCACTACGTCTGGTGGGTGGTGGGCTAGAAGGGAGGTTAAAGCATTTAAGAACCCTTATTAAGGGGCTGGTGAGATGGCTCAGCAGCTAAGAGCACCCGACTGCTCTTCCGATGGTGATAAGTTCAAATCCCAGCATCCACATGGTGGCTCACAACCATCCGTAACGAGATCTGGCGCCCTCTTCTGGAGTGTCTGAAGACAGCTACAGTATACTTACATATAATAAATAAAATAAATCTTTAAAAAAAAAAAGAACCCTTATTAAAAGTAGATTTTGAGAAGTCTAAGCCTAAAAGATGTTTGTCTCAGAGAATAAAATGTGTAAACGTGTTGATGACCTTCATAAGCTAGGAAGGGGCTCAGTGGCCACATGCCTGGGGCCCTGCATTTGATCCTCAGTAACACACACATATGCACGCACACACACACTCACATGCATACACTCACACACGCACACACACACACGCGAACACACACGCACACACACTCACACACATACACTCACACATGCTCACACAAACACGCATATATTCACATCTCACACACACACACACACACACACACACATTCAAAAGTGTGACAGGGTGTAAGCTTAGCCCTAGCACATTTAATCCAAACACAAATTACATCTGGAGTTTTATAATGAAAGATTGAGAAAGATGAAGGGAACCAGTCCCTACCACCACCAACGGGATATGATCAAGAAGTCAGCATTGAGCCGGGCGTGGTAGCCCACACCTTTAATCCTAGCACTCGGGAGGCAGAGGCAGGCGATTTCTGAGTTCAAGGCCAGCCTGGTCTACAAAGTGAGTTCCAGGACAGCCGAGGCTACACAGAGAAACCCTGTCTCAAAAAAACAAAACAAAACAAAACAAAACAAAACAAAAACAAACAAACAAAAAAAAAGAAGTCAGCATTGGGCTGGTGAGATGGCTCAGCAGGTAAGAGCACCCGACTGCTCATCCGAAGGTAATGAGTTCAAATCCCAGCAACCACATGGTGGCTTACAACCACCTGTAATGAGATCTGACACCCTCCTCTGGTGCGTCTGAAGTCAGCTATAGTGTACTTATGAATAATAATAAATGAATCCTTGGACCGGAGAGAGCAGGGACTAAGCAAGTGGGACCAACCGGAGCGAGCGGGGCCGACTGGAGCAAGCTGGGTCCGACCAGAGCGAGAGAAAAAAAAAGAAAAAAAAAAGTCAGCATTATTATGAATGCTCTTAGGGCTGGTAAGACAGCACAGCATGATGGGTAAAGGTCCTTAACAACAAGACTGGTGACCTGAGTTTGATCCCTCAGCTCCACGCGATAGAAAGAACTGATTCCCACAAGTTGTCCTCCGACTTCTACATGGGCACTGAGGTGCATGCATGCCCACACATGTGCACATGTAATGCAAGTGTGCTATTAAGTACTTTTAAAACAAACAACAGCTGGGCAGTGGTGGCACACACCTTTAATTTCAGCACTTGGGAGGCAGAGGCAGGCAGATTTCTGAGTTCGAGGCCAGCCTGGTTTACAGAGTGAGTTGCAGGACAGCCAGGGCTAGACAGAGAAACTCTGTCTCGAAAAACCAACCAACCAACCAAACAAACAAACAAGCAAACAAACCAAACACCAATGGAAAAAGTAAGTTCTTATTGTAAACATTCCTTAAGACATTTATTTTCCTCACACCCAGACCAGAGGAGGATCCATTCCCCTTGGGGATAGCCTAGCATGGGGGACCATTGTGATGGGTTCAAAAGGTCAAAAGGATGATTGATGTTAGATGTGGTTGGTACAATCTCCCTCTCTTGGGATGTTCATTCACTTGGTGGACCAGTTGGGAGATTCCCTCCTGTACCGCCCCCTCTGGACTTCAAAAGCAAGTCCAATAAGAGTCAGAGACATCTCACTTTTAGAAGAGCAGGTTGGACTTGTAACCTGAAGAAAAGCAGTGGCACCAGAGACCACAGGGATGATAATTGGAAAGGACAACAGGGAAGCCTGCACAACATAGCCATGTCAGAAGGGTTGTCATGGAAGCGAGACATCCACTCAGCCCTGGTGGACCACGAAGGCAGCCGGCCCAGCTGCAGAGGCGTTAAAGCAAAGGGATGTGGTAACTGCTTCAAAAGAGGCAGAGCCATGGTATCAATGGTTAACAGCGGTGACGGCAGCGGAGGCGGCACAATCTCTGGCAGAACAAAGCAAAATTGTATATAGGTAGTGATGATGTGGGAGAGGCAGACGTGATGCTGAAGAGAGACAGGGGGCAGCAAAGAGCCAGAGAGGTGAAACTATAGGCCCTGTATATTAGAGAAACTCCCGGGAAGTATCAAGTCTTCAGAGCCAAGTGTACCTTAGGCATGGGAACTGTAACACAAGTGCTGTCAGGGCCTGTGCAATCCCAGCTTCCTAGGTGTGCAAAAACAGAGCAAAGGGTCTCACTCCTGAACCCTGCACTAGAGGGCCACGCCTGCTACTGCTTTGTGATTGCCTATGCCATCTTTTGCAGAAGTCAGATACCCCAGAGGCACACAAGCTCCCACAGACCAGAGCTCAAGAAGCTTCACCAGCCTGCACACTGCTTCCATCTGGATAAGAAAAACAAACAAACAAACAAACAAAACAAAAACCAAAACCAACCAAACAAAAAAAAACACAGTATAGTGAAGGCAGCAGGCACATGTGTTTACTCTCTTTATGAACTGTTATTGAGGAATAAACTGGTGTGGTGTGGGAAAGATCTTCCTAGAAAATAATTCCAGCCAGTGAATACAGTAATATAAATGATAATTAAACATCATTGACAACTCTGAATAAAGTAATCATAAGTACCAAGACTGCTAAAAAAAAAAAAAAAAGTGAGAGCCCTTAATGAGTTAAGATAACACGAGTAATGTTCCCCTCAATGAGAAATAAATGAAGTGAGTCCCACAGTTGCAAACAAACAGGAAAATCAGATCCATAAAGAGAAGGCCTGGAGCCAGAGAGATGGCTCAGTGGTTAAGAATACCGGCTACTCTTCCAGAGATCCTGAGTTCAATACCCAGCAACCACACTGCAATGGAATTTGATTCCCTCCTGGTGTGTGTGAAGACAAAGCACTCATATACAGATAAATAAATAAATAAATGAATGAATGAATAAATAAATAAATAAATAAATAAATAATAAAAGAGGAGGCTTGGCCAAACCAAGAAGCCTCAAAGTTCATCTAGAATTATCAGAGCACACTAACATATTTATATTAAGTGCCATTTTATTTGTCTAAATTTTTAAGTATTGATACAGACAGTATTTTTTAAACATCCTAATCAGATTCTAAATATGTATTACTTGTTTATGTTTATTCAGTTTTTTAAACATGTATGCATGTGCCTGTTTATGGGTATGTGGATATCCGTTCAGGTACCTGTGGAGCTGAAAGGTTCCAGATCTCCTTGGAGCTTGAGTTTCAGGCTGCTGTGAGCCACATGACTTGAGTGCTTGGGACCAAACTCAAGCCCTCTGCAAGAGTCCCCTTGATCTTCTCAGCCCCCAAATCATGTTCTAGAGCTAAAACTAATGTCTGTGACAGTGTACTAGGTGAGGTCTGTACAGACAGGTTTCCTGACTAAATGGTTCATAGATTAGATAGATAGATAGATAGATGATTGATAGATAGATGATAGATAGATAGATAGATAGATAGATAGATAGATAGATAGATAGATGATAGATAGATAGACAGACAATAGAATAAAACTTTATAGATGCCTCCTAAAATATAATATGTAGCCATCCAGTGGCCATGGACAAACTTGGTGTACCTGAAAGGTGGGCTGCAAGTGAAAAAGGATGGGTGTGAGAGAAGGATGAAGCCAAGACAAAGTTTCTGATCAAGGCTCAAAGTTTAGTATCCAGCACTGCGTTTATATAGGGAAAACCCACAGACCCCATCCTTTGTTTCAGCTGGATTGAGTTGCAAAGCAAGCTCAATAGGCAGTCAACTCCTCAAAGCTCCTGTAGGAAATTGCAAATGCTGCAAGGCCAAAGACTCTAGCTAAGTTGTAAAACCATTGTGGTTTTGTTTAGCCTACTCAAGGCTGGGGGAAAGACACAATTCCTCCTTTTTTGTTTTTTAAAGATGATCTGGATTGGGGCACAAAATTTACTTGTTTTCTGTAACCCGGTCTAGGGTAAAGAGTGGCTAGGTGGCCGTGCCTGTCTTAGGTCAGTGTCTATATTGCTCCTTCTTACCTGTCAGAGAGAACAAACATAGCTTTTGATGTATGTCTCTGGCTTAGGTCGATAGGAGGTCAAAAGCACTCTTATCCATCTCTGGCTACTGGCCTTTTATAGCACACTCTTTCCCATTCATACCAAAGCATTCTTCATGGAGGGCTGTACATAGTTGAAGGAATAAAAGATTAGGAGTTTAAACACATGCACTAACACTTGTTCGAAATCCAGACCCTGTCCAATTTTATCTACTGCAAATGTAACTTCATGAAGAATTGCAACTAACTTCCAAATATGTCTCTGAAAATGTCCAGAACCAACCTTCCAAATGAAGACTGTCATTTTCTTTTTTTACAATATTGGATTGATATCCAAACCAGTCCATGATTGAGTCAGAATAACTGGTCACATTAAAGGAACGAGAAGAGTCTCATAACTTCTCTTTTTGATTAAGTTTTCTAAGTCAGTTTCCACAGTTTCCATGTTCTCTGTCCCACAAGGTCTAAAAGCTTGAAGCAAGGCAGCTTATCCAATCTAAGATATAGGCAAAAATGGGTCAAGAACATATGTCCACTACAGCTTCCCTGTCACCAATGTCAGGGCACTCAGCAAGCTCATAGGTCAGCATCATTCTTTGTCCCAGCATCAGCATGTCACATCAATCACTGTGGCAGCTAGCACCCTCCTGCAGCATCCTATGGAAAAAACCACAAACAGACCTTCTTGCCCATATTAAATACCTGATCAGGATCATGCCATATGTCAGTAAGTGGATCCTTCCATTTCACATAGGCATGAGTATGTCTAGTTGTAGGGTGCCATAGACACTCAACAGAGAGTTCCTTGGCATCCAAATTTTTAAATTTTTAATAATAAAAAGCATGACTTAAATAATGTGGTATATGGGGGATATAATTCCCCCCTTTTTGTTTTTTTATGAAGATATTGTTTTAAAGTTCCATGGGACTGTTCCACATTACCTTGTCCTTTAGGATAATAAGGAACCCCTGTAATATGGGTAATATTAACTTGTCTACAAAACATTTCAAAAGCTTGACTGTAATAACCAGTTCCATTATCTGCTTTAATCTCATTTGGAACACCAAGCATAGAAAAACAATGCAGGCAATGACTAATTACATTTTCAGTTGCTTCTCCTGTTAAGGCAGTTGCAATTAGAAAGCCTGAGAAGGTGTCAATAGTCAAATGTGCATATTTTAATGTTACAAAATCAGAAATATGAGTAACATCCATTTGCCATAATTAATTAGGTATAAGTCCTTGAGGATTAACACCATTATGTGGTACAGGTAGAAATTAAGGACAAGTCTTTACAATTTGACATGCACATTCTCTAAAAATATCAATTTTGTCTCAAGCTATTACTATTTTGATGATGTAAAGAATGAAATTGTTTGGCTAATTGTTCCTGTAAGGCCTATAATCTGCCTGGTATACAAATCTGCTGTGTTATTGCCCTCACTAATCCAGTATGAACTCTTAAATGTCCTATAAAGTTAAGGAATAGTACATGTTTCTTAAATTAAGCTGTATTTGTATAAATAACTGTAAAATTTGAGAATTATCATTATCTAAAAAAGAAACAATTTCAAGCAATTGTAAACCGTAGATTATACATTGGCTATCAATATACAAATTAAAGGCTTGATTTTTCAACATTTCAAAGACAGTGGCTATAGCATGTAATTCAATTATTTGTGAAGCAGGGGGAAAAGCGAGAGAATAAACATGTGATCCAATCACATATGTTCCTCTCTCATTAGATGAGCTGTTTATAAATATAGTAAATGCATTCTTTATAGGCTATATATACAAACTTACAGGGAATACAAAAGCATTCATAGAGGCAAATTGTAACAACTTGTCTTTTGGATAATGATTATCAAATTTGCCTAAAATGTTTGCTATGCAATAGGCCAAGTATGAATATTCTGCAATAACCAATTCAATTGCTGTTTGGAATAAGGAATAAACATTTCATCAGGTTCTTCAGACATTCTTTCCAAAATACTTTCATGATTCTATCCTACAATTCTGTATGAACACAGCAACAACTTCACAATAGGGTGTTCAGACTTTACTTGGAGATGAAGAAAAATGAATCCACATTAACGCTCCCTTTTGCCAAAGAACTGCTATCGGCACATGAATAGCAATAACACAAACAGCCAACAATTGACCTATAGTCTATATAATGTATCTGTTGTTGGCTAACAGCTTCCTCTACTTTCTGAAAAGCTATTCATCTCTCACCAGTTAATTTGCATTCCCATCGAGAACAACAAACAAAGGCTTAAGTCCTCCTGTGGTGAGCTGAAGGTGAGGTCTTAGCCAATTAACATCTCCTAGTAGCTTTTTAAAGTAAGTAAACTATGTTTTCTTATTTGAATTTTCTGTGCCACAATTTCTTTATGATATAACTGAGGCCCTGAATATTGAAAAGGATATTGCCTTTGAATCTTTTCTGGAGCAACAACTACTTCCCAAAATTTTAAAGCTTGTTGTATAGATCAAAGGTTTGTAGTAAAGCTCCATCAGAAGAATCAGCTAATGAAATATCCATGTAATGAATAATATACACTGAAAGATTCAAAGTCCTAACCCCTTGTATTGAAGCAGACACAAATTTTTTACATAATGTAAGGCTATTAGCCATTCCTTGAGGCAAAACATTCCAATGATATCACTTCATGGGCTCTCCAAAATTAGAAGCAAGCTCACTAAATGCAAACTTCCCAGTCACCAGGATGCAAAGGAACAGTATAAAACAATCCTCCAAATCCATAATAATTCTACGTGCATTTCCTGGAATAGCAGCTGTAGTAAGCAAGCCAGGCTGCAATGCCTTCACAAGTTCCTAGTTTCATGAACCTTTCATACATCTTAAGTTTGAATTTTGTTTTGGATTAATGGAATAACCAATCCCTTGGAGGTGAGTGAGTACATCATATAAAGACCAAGTTGAAGGCCAATCTTGTTCTCTAATAATTATTACATCAGCCCAGTACCTATTAATCCTTTAAAACTTTTTCCTTCAATTTGCAACTTAAGGTCATGCCTCTTGTTAGTAATAGATTGCACCCAGTGCATATTCACTGGCAGGCACAGCTATACCATGGGGGAAGCTTTGTTTCTCAGGTTCCAACCCATACCAGACTGCATTAACATTCTCAAAAGCTAGTTGTGTAACAAAGGAACTCCTGCCTAAGGATCTGTTGTAGCTTGTCAAAAGACCCTCACTCACAAAGACCACAGAGACTGCCATTGTTGAAAAATGCATGAGGATTTTACTTATCCAACATGTTGGGGAACCCCCTCTCAGCACGCAGGCTAGAGGAGAGACCTAGAACAAACAAAGAACATACTTTTTATACCTTTGTAAGAGCCAGATATAGGCACCAGGTTGTTTGGCTTATTTTAATTGGTGTAGCCAATAACCTTTTTAGACATTGGTTGGTTTGTATAGGGTGACTCTCATTTTGCCTGTTCTTGTGGTTTTTAGTGTGAGGCATGGCAGGGAAATTGGTAATCTTGCTTTTTGACTGTTGAAACTATTTATATATATATATATATATATATATATATATATATATATATATATATATATATATATATATATATATGTATTTAATATGGCTCTGTACTTGGCCTGCTAGTACAGTTTGGAAAGTTCTTTTGAAGGGGGAAGGTACTGGGTTGTCTTGAATTTATTTTAGATATTACAGGTCTCCAAAAATTTTACCCTGTTTTTAGCAGTCTATCCACAAATTCCTGAAACAGTTCATCACCTTGTTTGATCCCAGATAAACTCCCACTGTTATCTCCTTTCCAGTCTTGGGGGGTTACATTTGCTTCTACCACTGTATCCAATAAAGTTTGTATAAAAGGGGCAGCAGGCCAGTACTGTGCTACAGCTCTTTTAACTCTTTTATTACTCTTGCAATCATCCCCACTTGCTTTTTTTCTTAATTACAAATATGGGTGAGTTAAAAATCCTGAGCCTGTGATCAAACTGCCAACTGCAGCCAATGGAACACTGGCAGTTTAACTATAACTTTTAAGTTTCTTTTGCAATATTAGAGCATAACCATAACTTTGTAAAACAAACCCCGATTTTTAACAGTGTAAACAATCCATTCTCTTTTCCAAGAGCATTACTTTTCATGTTACAAAGTTTGGCTGCCAGTTCTTATAGCCAACAGATAAAGTTTTAACCACTTTTTTTCTTTTGAACATGAAACATAGAACAACAATCATTCTATTCAAACAATGAAACAAAAAAAAATTGACACATGTGGACAGATTGGTGCATGGAGGACAGACAATAGACAGAGAGGGAACCAGAACTAAGGATATCTAAAGTAGGAGCCAGAGAGGAAGCAGGATGTCTCCCGATTTCCTCCTGTTCTTAGGAGAGCTCTGAAATAGCTTATATCCATTTTCCTTCTCTTTCACTAACCTGTCCTGGACAGGGGACAACTGCTTTTCTGAGACCTATCTCCTCCCCCTTCCCCCTCCCCTCCCCCTCCCTCTCTCTTTCTCATGCCATTTGTATATTTACCATTCCTACTTCTGGGAACTATGCACAGCATAAATCTACTTGAGCTAAGAATTTTTCCAATATCTATTTTTTAAACCCTGCTCCTCTCACCTGACTCAGCTCTTGGAGTTGGACAAATGCCTATATAGAATTCCCCTGTCCCAATTGCCCTGTCACCCCTAGGTGAATTTGGCATCAGGTCAACACCTGTTCAGCCTAGCCTGTATCCCCTCAAATGCATCCCCTCCAAAACATTAAATGTATACCTAACGCTAGCATTAATGCTGTTTGTGGCTTACCACATAGGATACTGTAACTTCTTCCATTTTCTGTGGTGCCCCACCAAAGACAGCATTTCTCAGTGGGCACCCCCATTTTCAGTCCCCTCATTCAATCACCTGTAGTTGTCCAGTGGCCATGGACAGTGCGGGGGGGGGGGGTGCTGGAAATGAAAAAGGACTGGTGCTAGGGAAGGATGAAGTCAAGACAAAGTTTCTGATCAAGGCTCAAAGTTTAATATTCAGCACTGCATTTATATAGGGAAAGCCCACAGACCCCACTTTTTGTTTCAGCTGGATTGAGTTGCAAAGCAAGCTCAGCAGGTGGTCAACTCCTCAAAGCTCCTGAAGGAAATTGCAAATGCTGTGAGGCCAGATGACTCCAGCTAGGTCATAAAACCATTAAGGGTTTGTTTAGCCTACCTACTCAAGGCTGGGGGGGGGGAGGACACAATAATACAAAGGAAAAAGCAAAGACTTCTGTGAAAATGCAGAGACCATGAGTGGCCCACAAGGAAACTCAGGTGGCCAAACACAAATTCAACTGAAGTTGGTAAAAGGCAGCCTAGGGGGTGACCACCAAGGATCTCTTGACTGCTTTCCTTTCTCTCTGGCTTATGACTAGGAGGAGCTCATGGGAAGCACCCACAAGCTGCTGTCACATGCTTTCTGCCCTGTTTGTGGATGGGCTGCATTTTTCTGCCCTCAGACCAAGACCCTGTCTTGGTGTCCTAAACTCTGCAGCTTTGTTGGAACATGGCTCAGCTCACCTACTCAGGAACAAGGCTGCACTGATGTTATGGAGTGGTAGTCTCTGGTCAAGACATGGCCATGGCTCTGTTGGACTCTCAATCCTGATTACTTACAGAAGATCAGGTCCACTAATGTTCTCTTGTGGAAGGAGGGCTCACAGGACAGTGTAGGAGACACAAGTGGTCCTGCCTCTCCTGGAGGATATATAAGCAGTCAGTGGTGGCTGGGGAGAGGAAACATTTTCTTTGATGGTGTAGCTCCCTGCAAGTTGTCCATGCTCTTATAAGGGATTACAGTTAAACCCATTGGTCCACTAACCTGGACTCAGATGGAATTGTTTCTTGGTCTGTCAGTCTAGATGAAGAGGTTTGTTCAGGTGGTGAGGGAAAGTTCACACAACACTGTGTACTTTGGCATCTCTTTAGTTACTTGACAAACACTGTGCCTATGGCACCTAATAAAAGAAAGGGTTAGTGTCCATAATGGAGTAGGGAGGCATGCTGGCAGGAAAAGCTAAGAGCTCAAATCCGGATGCCCAAGCAGAAGGTGGGAAGAAAGAGCACATGGATAACTGCAAGAGTCCTTTGAATCTTCAAAGCCCACCCCCAGGGATGCATCTTCTAACAAGGCCACACCTCCTAGTCCTTCACAAACTGTTCCACTAGCTGGGGACCAAGGATTGAAACAGAAAAGCCTTTGGGGCCCATTCTCACTCAAACCACCACATTCCTCTCCTTGTCCTGCATAGACTCATGGCCATATCATTACACAAGATGCATTTAGTACAACTTCAAAAAGCCCTGTAGTGTTTCTCAGTATCAACTTTGTTTAAAAGTTCAAAGTTGGGCTGGAGAGATGGCTCAGTGGTTAAGAGCACAGACTGCTCCTCCAGAGGTCCTGAGTTCAAATCCCAGCAACCACATGGTGGCTCACAACCATCTGTAATAAGATCTGATGTCCTCTTCTGGTGCGTCTGAAGACAGCTACAGAGTACTCATATATACAAAATAAATAAATCTTTTTTAAAAAACTGAAAAAAATAATTGTTTTAAAAGTTCAAAGTCTTTTCTGAGACTCAAGGCAATCTCTTAATTATAAATTGCATACTTCCAACTTACAGTGGCATAGAATATACATGGGGCATACTGTGGAAGTGCCAGACAAAAGTAAGACTGAAACCTGGGGGGTGGGGGGGACTCCAAATCCTGTAGCTCCATGTCCAGTGACAAAGAATTTAGATTGCTTCGCCCTTCCAGTTTTTCTCCTTGGGAAAGACATCTCTCTTGGGCTGGATCCTTCTCTATGTGCACATTTCCTTGGCAGAGATCTCACAGTTCTGACTTGTGAAACATCTTGGGGTCCTCCAATGGAATTCGGGCTTCACCTTCCCAGTTTCACACAACAGCCGCTCAGAGCTTCTTCTTCTCTCAGGGCCTTCATGAAGGCACTGCCCAGCCACTCATTGCTTGGTGTCAGTGGCGCTCTCCCTAACCATGGAGGGAGATGTCACAGCTTCTTTACTGTTATATCCTTTATGACTCTAAAGCCAACATCAAGTGGACAACGTCACCAAGTTCAAGTACCCTTTTGGCATGGAACCCTTGAATCAAATCTGCAAATGTTTTACTCTGTCATTGTTGTTTTAGGAGCAGACAATTCTTTGGGTCTTTTTTTTCCTTCTGCACGTTGGTAGCTTAGTCCCTGAAGACTCTCCTTCCCTTACTTTAGTTCAGATTACGCCTCTCCTTAATCTCCCTGACTCCCTCAGGCCAAGACTTGACACTGATATTGCATTTCCTGATGTTCTGTTTGTCTCCAAACTGTATGCTTTCTATTTCCTTCCCCTCACATGTTCTTGTCTGTTATAGGCCTGCATAAGAGTGATTACTATTGATTATGTGACAGAGTCGATATTAGACTTTTTAAAAATCCTTTCCACCAAAGAACTTAATCCATTACTTTTCAGTTTAGCATAAGGCAAGTTCTTAGAATGAGGACAGAAAGAAGCCATATTCTTTACCAAAATATCACCAAAAATTTGGTCTCCAGCTCATTTGCTGATACTCTTTTCCCTCTGAAACGTCTTTGGCTGGATCTCCAGAGTCTGAATAGCCTCGTCACTACTGTTTCCAAGCTCCCAGAGGGAAGGCTCCTTGTGCCCTGCTTACAGCATTCAGCCTCTTTCCTAGTCTAAAGTTCAAAATTTTCCCCTGTTCTTCTAAGAAAATCATGCGGTCTGTTCTATCATAGCAATAGCCCACTCATGGGTACCAACTTCAGTGTTAGTTACTTTTCTATTCCTGTGAGAAAGCATCATTACCAAGGCAACTTACAAAAGAAAGTGTTTAATTTGGCTTACAGAGGATTCAAGTCCATGATGGCAAAGCAAAGGGTGGTGCAGAAACAGCTGAGAGTTCATGTCTGCAAACAGGAAGCAGAGAGAGAGAGAGAGAGAGAGAGAGAGAGAGAGAGAGAGAGAGAGAGAGAACAATGGGGATCATGTGAGTCCTTTGAAATCTCAAAGCCTCCTCCAAGACCACACCTCCTAATCCTTCCCAAACTGCTTCATCAGCTTGGAACCAAGTATTCAACGTATGAGACAATGGGGGCCATTCTCATGCAACCCACCATGCATTGCTCCTTCCCCTGGCTCTGCTCTCAGTTCCATAAATGGTCTCTTACTAAACATCCAGTAACTACGCTTTTGCGTTTCCACTACTCCTTTCTGGTATCTTGGCACTTGTGCTATAATAACATACCCACAAGATTTGGTTATGTTCTGGCTAAAAATTCTGGCATTGGCCTTTAATACTAGATAGACTGAGTTGAAGGAAGTTTTGTCTTTTTGTGGGTTTGGAAAGATATTTTAGTGATGCAGACTTTGTCAGGTGACATCTGACTTTTCATATGCTGACTCCTAGGCAGGCCATCTTCTTCACCCACACTCAAACCTTGTGACCCCATAACATACAGGACAAGGTCAAGCCACTCCCCTTTTTTCCAAACCACAGCTGATAACTTGGAGAAAGAAGCCTGCACTCCATACTACATATTTCTTTCCAAGCATCGATCATTTTCAACAATTTTCTTCTCCATCTTTGTCTCCAATAAAAATGGCCTTTCTTCTCTTTTTTCTCCCCTGTTGTTATCCAGTGATCTATGTCTAAATCATGCTGTGACTGTCAGCTGCCTGAAGGACTCCTCACAGCAATATATGCCTCACCAAGCCTAGGGAAGTTAACCTTGGATATGCTATAAATATTCATTTGTATACATTCAAGGCAAATGCCCTAAATAAAATAAACTCCCAATCATATAAATATCTAATGCTTTCTTGAGTGGGAGGGAAAAGATGTGGAATTGTCACTAACATATCCAGAAATACACACAACAGCTCGCCTTGACTGCCTGTGGTGAGCTGTGTTTAATAGTTTGGTGTAGAAAACACAGCTCATTGAACATGGAGAGGGCTAGCTGATGCCTACACAGAACCTTCTATGTAGGTAGAACTAGAAACTCGTGTTCTAGTGTCTTTGGTATGGGAAAGTCCTCTTTAGGCTACCATTAAAGAAATGTAAAGACCAATGCAGCCACAAAACCTTTGACCTACAATATTGTCCTTGCAAAATATGCCAGGGTAATAGTGGCACAAAGCTTGTGGGAGCAACCAACTAATGTCTGCTTTGGCTCAAATAATAATAATAATAATAATAATAATAATAATAATAATAATAATAACAACAATAATGAGGAGGAAGTGATAAAATGATTCCTAATGATATTCTGCTATACTCTGACATCAGTGCCTTGTTCAGTCATCATAAGAGATGCTTCCTCCTGCAGCAGATGGGAATAAATACATAGACCCAGAGCCAGATGTGTGTGTGTGTGTGTGTGTGTGTGTGTGTGTGTGTGTGTGTGAGAGAGAGAGAGACAGAGAGAGAGACAGAGAGAGAGAGAGAGACAGAGAGACAGAGACAGAGCACTTAGAACACACAGCTCTAAGTAGGATGTCTCCATTAATTCCCTCTCCTCAGAGCTCAGCGAACCCTATGGAAGAGGAGTCAGGAAGACTGTAGAACCATGAAGGACAGAGTACCCCAGGAGAACAAGGCCCTCTAAATCAACTGAGCAGCGCTCATGTGAACTCACAGAGACTGAAGCAGCAAGCACAGGACCTAAACAGATCTGTACGAGATCTTCTTCGTATGTGTTTTAGCTTTCAGTTCAGTGTTTTTATGGGACTCTTCCTGAGAGTGTGAATGTGCAAGTCTCTGACTCTTGTGCCTTCTCTTTAGGGTCTTTTTCTTCTGTCAGCTTGCCTTGTACAACTTCAGTGTGATGGGTTTTGTTTTATCTTATGATATTTTGTTATGTTCTGTGAAAGGGAGTCAATCTACATGGGAAGAGGGACAGGGAGGGCAGGGAGGAGTCGATGGAGGGGAACTGTAATCAAGACATATTGTGTGAGAAAAGAATCCGCTTTCCATAAAAGAGGAAAAATGCATTGGCATATATTTAAGACAAACTCTCCAAATAAATAACTCTTGATCACATAAATATATGAAACTTTTCTGAGTTGGGGAAAAAAGACATGGAATTATTACTATATCACTAATGTATCCAGAACTACACACAGTTGTTAGTCTTGCTTGTCTGTTGTGATCTGTGTTTGATAGCTCAGCTGTGGAAAATCACTGCCATTTTTCATCTCTTGCCGTTTTTCATCTCTGCACACACAGAAATTACCTTTCATTTACTACACTCTGAGCATAGCTGAGGGAAGGTCACACACTCAAATGTCAGTAGGAACACAAGAAAGATTAAGCATAGCTGTTCCAGGGAACAACTAACAGCGGTCCCTTTTGTTCTGGGGACATTTCTAGATGATGAAAGAAAAAAGAAACTCTCTGGTAATGATTAGATTATGATAACTTTGGTTTCTTCCTCTGTTGCAACACACACCTCATTGTGGCACTGGGGATGGAACCTTGGGTCTCAGGTATGTTAGGCAAGTGCCCTACCACTAAAACAACTTTGAAACCTCATTTGCAAGTAACTGCATTGCTGTTGCGTATTCAACATGTTTATTATTAAAATTTTTACTCAAAACATTTGTACATATTTATGAAATATAGCATGATGAATTCAAAACAAATTAACTTTTTTACATGTGTGTGTTCATGCATGCATGTGTACAGCATGCAGGAAGAACACAGGACAACTTTTAGAAGTGGATCTTTCTTTCTACCTACTATATGGGCTCCAGGAATTAGCACTGGCTGCAGAAGCCTTTACCAGCTGAGCCATCTCACCAGCCCCTATACCTCTTTTCAAAGCTTCCCTTTTGTTCTCTTGAAGCATCTGAAAACTTATTCAAACAGATGCAGTCCCTAGTTTACCTGGGTTTTTACTTGTCCCCTGAAACAAGGTAAACAAGCCTGCTGTCAGTCTTTGGACAAATCATAAAACAAATGGTAAGTTGTGATTTTGTGAGCCCGGCCAAAGAAGAGGCAGTCTCTGACGTCACTGTACAAAGGAGAGTGTTAGGAAGACAGGGCTTGTAACAGGTTCTCCCCTTCCTAGATTTGGGGATAGGGCTGTGTTTGTTATTGTTGTTTAAGGGTGAGTATTGTTGGATCAATACTTCTCTTTCCACTCTTGATTTCCATGGATTTTGCATTTTGAGAGAGTGGGTGGGCAGAGAGGGTTCATGGACAGACAAAAAGAAGATGCAGACAGACAGACAGCTGGAGACCCCTACCTTTATTCTGCAACCTCCTTCGGACATGTCAAAGCACTAACTAGAATTAATATGTTTTCTAGTGATAACTTCTAGGCTGTAAAAAGGTTTCTGTGTTTTCTAAGGACAGATTTGAGGCTTTAAAAAGGTTCATTTTCACACACACAACTGTTCTCCTCAGTGTCTAGGTTAGTAATGTGTCTACTTGGATGCATTGCTCTCTACTAAAGTGAATGTGTGGATGTATTTGTCAGGGCGGCTCAAGCAGGATCCTGGAATGTCTCTGCTGAGCAAAAAAGGTCCTGCTTCATCTTAACTCCTGTTAGAGTGGTTCAAGCTATGTCAGGAATTATCAAACTAAATAACATGGCATATTTTTGTTTGTTTGTTTGAGGTTGTTTTGTTTTGTTTGTGGGAGACATGTCCCAGTTTGAAGAATCTATCAGGAGGAGGGGTGGAAGGTGTCATTAGCAGCCTTGGAGAGGTCAGCATGAGGAAAGACAGGTCCTGGAGCTCATCCTGAGGTTAAGTGATACTGCTCACACCTCGCCAACTAAGCCCCTGAAACCCCAGTGCATTCTGCAGCCATCAAACAGTAATGCAAGGATATATTGCTATATTTAGTTGCATCTGACTACATATCCTAACTTTTAAAAAGCAGATCACAGAAGCTCAGCCCTGTTCCATTTGTACATGTGTTTACAAAAGCATAGGGAAATAACCATCATGATACAGGTAAGTGTTGTGTGTGGATAGCTTTCTCTTTCATTTTACTTAGGGAAAGCTCACGGATTTTAAAATAAGGTTGTATTAATTCTGTAACAAAGCTTTAAAGAATGAAGACAGAGAAGATCCTGGAAGAGTCATCTCAACATTAACCACGATGCACTCAAAAACACTTGGCAAGTGTGTATGATCTACCTGCTGTGTGCACAGATCTTTTGTATGCCCTGAGGGGGGCTTCTATATATGGTTAACAAATTCTTGGCTAGCAAGGAGCTTAAACTCAATAGGAACAGAAGCTCACATATAAAGAAAACCAGGAAGCTTCAGTCAGAATGAAGCCAAAGGAGAAATGACATAGCCAAAGTAGCAGCAAGATACAGTGGGGAGGCTGACAGCTGACAGGAGATGACAGAACAGTGAGCCAGGACAGAAGTGACCCATGTTCTGGATGTGAAACTCATCCCCTAAGCCCCTGCTGGTGGAACTGTTGGGAGGTGAGCAGCACACAGACCTCATCCCCTAACTCCCAGGAGCACAGACCTCATTCCCTAGATCCTGGGGAGCACAGGCCTCATCCCCTAGCTCCATCTGCTGTTCCCTCGGCCATGATGGTGTGCCCCTTCTCAGGCCCACAGCAACAGAGCAAGATACCATGCAGAGGCATCTGGAAACTGTGAGGTAAAAGACAAAACATCATTCATCTTTTTAAGTTGTTTTCTCTGGCATTTGGGCACAGGGACAGATAGTAGCTAACACAACCATGTAATGGTTCATGTAATGGTAATAGTTCTTTTGGACAGAGACTAAAGCACCATACTCAAACCAAGCTGGAGGTGGGGAATCTACAAGGTCATAAGTGAGTCCTATCTTCCACTTAAGTCAACTTCATGTTCACTCTTGAAGCTTAGAGGCAAAGTAATGGAGGCAGTCCATGCACTGGCTGATGTCTGGTACTGTGTGGTCACAAGCACACACTGTACTTACCAGATGGAATGTGGGATGTTGTATGCCATTTAATGACAAATGTTTTATTGTTGCTTTAATTAGTACATCCAGTAATCCACCCAGTGTGTACTGGAAGTAGTGACCATTGGACAACTGCAAGGATGCATGGGAGACTAGCATAAAAGCAGCATGCTTTAGCCTCCAACTTGGGGGAAGCAGGAAAACGAACACTTTCTTTCTAAGGCCTCTGTCTGGGAGGTGCTCAGGTGCCCAGTGGATGAAGATAAAGAAGCAGGAATTGTGACAGTGGCTTTGACTTGATAAGATGGGGCTCCCATCACCGAGCCATCCAGTCATCCAGCAGGGCCAACTGCTTCTCAGTAAGACACTCCTCGGTCTCTCCCCTGTTTAACCAAGGAATTTCAGGAGATGAACATTTTCTGCTCAGTTTCAGGCCCTGTTTCAAATTGCCTACCTTTGAGCTCTATTACATAGCCA